>JAECUM010008748.1:0-112318 GCA_016617855.1 Megalonaias nervosa | reverse complement strand
CCCTCTTCATTCATAAACTGGATTCTAGGAAGTATACCTCTCCCCCTTTTTATTTTTACAATTCCATTCGTTTAATAGTGACTTATTTCAAGTAACAGTCTTAATCATTCACTCTACCTATCTAGAAGATGATTTATTACGCAAGTTTTCAAAATCACTGTCATTAATTATATTTCCAGTACACAGAAATATATCTTACCTGTAGGTTATTTTTATCTTGACATAGCTATAAATCTTTTGAGAATGAAAAACTTCATTTACCATTCAATTTTTGCTTCCAACCCCACCACTCAAGCTGTTGTCTGTCGAGACAAAATTTCCTCTCTCTACATCTTACTTTGTTAACTACCAGTGAAGTGTAGCCTCGAATCCACCCAATTTTATCCTATTTAATGTTTGTTTTTTAAATACACAAACAACCACAATCTAGAATTTAAAAAGTGATAGTACTTTCTCGTGTTCGAACATTTTGCATTCTTTAAAATAAATTCAAGGTGTTTTGGCAAAATTAAATGAGTTTTTCAAAAAATTGCAAGAACTTTTCATGGATACAAGCAATTTTACTAAAATTAAAGTTCAAATGATAACCCCTCACATTCAATGATTTTTCAAGATTTTACACCATATCTGCACAATGTGCTTAAAAATTGTAATTTGTTAACTTTTCACCAGGTTCATTAAAATATGCACACACCAATGACATCATAAACAATGTTCCCATCACTTTTTTTCGTACTTACATACTTAAATCCCTTTGCCCATATTGAGACCCTCCACTCTGAAGTGCACTCTCTCTCCCTATATGGCAGTGACGCAACCGTGGATAACAGTGATTTAACCCATAGGGATAACAAGACAATAGGCACATATGAGGGTATGTTAAAAGAAAATCATGCTGCTTTTGGGATATTTTAGCAAATGAAACTCTCATTAAGGCAAGTTAAGACTCAGCTAGTGCACTCTGAAATACATTTTTATGCTAGTGTTGCACAAAAGACAGGGATGCGTGATTATTAAAGCATGTGGGGATACTACCTCAAATATGGTATTTCCATATCAATATTGTGCATATTAATATTGTGCATTTATGCACAAACATGTACCTGATTCAGCTCATCTGAAACCAAAACTTGCCTTCAATCCCGCTTACTAGTAATTCTGAAAACTCTACCCACAATCAGCTGAAGATGCTCCAACACTTGTTTGAATAAAATAATCCTTTTCTAAGACATCACAACTTATGGAACTGTAGATTTTTTAAAAATTAAAAACTAGAAATGTGCATACAACATGTATTCCTCTGCCAAATATTATGTAACAGGAAATGAAAGTCAAAAAGTGGCCATAACTATAAAAAAATTTGTGGGAAAATGGTGAAAAACCAAATTTACTTACGTTTCTTAATTCATTAACCCCACATACCACATTTATGTTTCATGAGGTTATACCCTACTTCTGAGCTCGGTAATGTCAACTTAATTCAAGAATCACCAAAGTGGGTGGTATTACAGAAATGCAAATTATGCAGTTCAACAACGATGCTGAATACTGAAGACTTTCTACTCACATTACAAAATACAGCGGGAAAAACCTGAGACCCAATGTCTGTCTGGATTTTAGACTTTTTGGCCTGAGATCTAAAGCAGACCAGTAAAGACTGCACACAGACAGGTGAACCTTTGCAAAATGAAGAATAAGTTTGAGATGTGGAGTTAAAAGTGACCAGGACACAAAAATCATGGGTCATGTACATTGAAACAGTTCAATTTTTACCCTTCTGCACATGTACAAAATAGCCAATTGAAAACATCATTTATATACCTATACATCCAGTTAAACAAAAAATCTCCAAGTAGATGTATTTGAATGCATATTTCAGGCAAAAATGAAAAGAATCTCCAGGGGTGTTAATGCCTCATACAAAGTCATTCAAAAGTAAATTAAATTCATAATGGACAAATTTAACTAATATACAAAGCAGCCAGACATGAGTAGTACCACAAGTTCCTTTACAGATATTACATGGTTTCGGGGAAGAAGGGAGGATATAATAAACATGATCTCCAAATTTGACTCAAATTAAAACACAGTTTATGAGTTGTTTTTTTTCTAATTACTACATGTACACATATTTATATTTTTAGCCTATTTTGATGGGACAAGTTGCACAAGCCAATAAGCATTACCTAACATTATGTAATGCCTTGCACAAGGTGGGAGCTAACAGTGCTCCTATTGGTTGCATTTCTTACCATAATGATACTAAGCAAGGTTCATTGACCTATCAGGCACATAAATTTTATTACATCAACAGAACAGCATAGAGCCCCCCCCCCCCCAAACCCAACAAAGCACGGTATCCAAACCATCATGCACAGTAGAAAGAAAAGATACAGACAGTAAAAATATCATTAGGTAGTCCCTTTCAAGATGTCTTACTTTTCTGGGTTTTATCAACAGTCCTTGTATTTTCATCATTCTGGTCAGCAACATCTGGTCAGCAACATCAGCCATTTAATCATTAACCATCTAGTCATAATGTCCTTTGTCCTATTTGGTCCCATAATCTTCTCTTACCCAACATGCATTGCAGATCTGCAAAAGAAGGATACTTTTACTCAGAAAAGAGAATACACACTGAACATCTTTTCAAGCTAAGACTAAGGATACCAATTTTTCCCCATGGGGTACCTCTAGCTACTGCCAGACATTATACATTACAGTATATACATAATTTTTAAACCACAAAGGTAATAAAAATAGCAACCCACTGTGTGGGTCTCTCTTTTGACCCAGACCAGACCAACCGACAGACACAGGTAAAATAGTGAATGTCAACTCAGCTATTTGGCCCACTTGTACAACCTGATGTTAGAGTGATTGTTCAAAATGCTTTTTTCATCATTTATCGACCTTACCAGGTAAATGACACATCTCTAGGTTGATTGAGTCAGTACCCCCCCCTTCTGAACTCAATTTTTCATCTATGCTGTTGAGCAAACTTGATAATTAATTAGAGAAAAAAGCCCTGCATAAGTTAGCTCTGCTCTTGAATTCTGATACATGCTGTATTAGAAACAGTCTCAATGCTGAGCACATACAACATTATTTAGACAAGATACCAGGCCCTCTGCTAGGAGATTTCAGAATGTTGATCCCATCAAAACAATGACTCAAGATTAGAATAGAAAGCATTTTAAAAAAAAACAACTAAAATCAGCTGTTTTATTCCAAATGTAATGCTAAATATTATTGACTGTCTTAACAATGTCTAAATTTGGGACTTTTTGCATATCATCTAAATGTGGGACTTGTTGTAGTATCTAAAGGTGAGACTTTTCACACTGTGTCTAAATGTGGGTTTTTGCATTGCATCTAAATATGTGGGACTTTTTGTACTGTGTCCAAATGTGGGACTTTTTGTACTGTGTCCAAATGTTGGACTTTTTGCACTGTGTCTAAATGTGTGACATTCTGCAGTATCAAATATTTTATCAAGAGTTCCTACCCTTAGTCAGTTGTGAAAAGTCAATACATGTACCTTACATAATGATGTATGAAAGCCAACAACAGGGTCTATATTGTTTGTTTGTTCTACTTGTTACTCCTAACCAACTGCACAGACCCAAAACTGCTTGGACATTATACAGGAGCAGCTCTGGTCCCATTCAGTTTGCAGTTGGACAAGAGTTACAAAGGAGTCTTCAGAGTCAAATCTCATCTGAAAATAATCTGAAGTGCCTATATGATAAATACATGTTGCTGGAAGAAGGTGGAGTTTCTCAAGACAGTTTTACTGACATGCAAGATCTCATTACAAGTTTTAAAAAATGGAAATGCCTACAAAATGTTGCCATGAGACTTTAAACATATCTTTGAAAATGCATGCGAGATCTCACCTTAAAAGGTTTCATTAAAATGTTATCATGCAAGATCTAGTCACTCCAAGAAAATTTTGAAAAATAACAGTATATGTTAAAGTGTAGAAAAGAATTCTACAATTTAAATCAAGTTAAAGCGAGAATATTTAGTGGTGGAAAAGTTCACCGTTTAAGTTGTCTAAGTGGGATCACAAAAATAAATCCGATTGAAATTTATCACCTTAAATATTGTAACATCCCTATCAGTAAACTTGCCAAAATTACAATCTTGAAACAAAACTGCTAATTTTTTTTTATATTCCCAAAAATACTCACTACATGGTCTCAGTACAGTGCACCAATTAGCACACTACCAACGTGAGCATGACTAATCCTGAAGATGACCATGCAGGCAAGCATAACAACTAATATCTAACATCTTAAATCAAAGTCAAATGACTCAATTTTAGACGGTAGCCAAGTTTAACTGGAAGATGCAAACAACCAAAATTTTACCAGCCAAGGGACTATTCAAGTTATGAAAACGACTTGTCCATTAAACTGGGAAAAGCACAGACTTGGATACAACAACAAAGATATATGCTGTTCATGCACTCTTCTCTATGACCAAGATAAAACACAATAAATAAAACACAATATATCTGTCCAAGATTTTAACGGTTAATTGTTCACAAGTTTTGGCTTGGTTTGGTGTCTTTCATTATTTGAACACAAGTAGGTTATTCAGTGCCAAAGCAATTGGAGAATGATGCATTGCATGAGAACACACTTTACAATAGTTGTTGTTGTTGTTGTTGTTGTGGGGCTTAACGCCATTTTTCAGCACACGATAGGCTATACATGGCGGCCAGTATTAATGGTGGAGGAAGAAACCGGGAAATCCCCGGAAAGAACCACCGACCCACGAGAAGCAACTGGCAAGCTTTCTCACATATTCACATTCGCCGAATCCTAGACTCGAACCCACGCAGACAGAGGTGAGATGGTAGTGATCCGTAACGGAGAGCGCTTTAGACCACTCGGCCACTCGGGGCCCCAACTTTACAATAGCAAAGCAGGGATTATCCACTGGTAGGAATCAAACCCATATCTCTTTGGTCACAAGACTATCATGCTCACCACTGGTGCCACCATGGCTCCCATCTCCATTAGACACCTCTTATGACATACTGAAAGGCACAACAGGCCTGTTCTACATCCATGATCTGCAGGGCAAATGGGAACTCAAGTGCTCACAATGGAAAAATATTAAACCAGCAGTTAATTGCTAAAACTGGGACTTCAACAATCTCTGAATTACATCTAATTCAAAAAATGGGATTATTTCAGCCCATGAGGACCCCTGGAAAAATCTCTGCCTTGATCTGCCAATACATGATGAGACAGCAGTTCTAGGTGTACCCAATTTACAATAGGAAGCTTGTTGTGGGGGAAAAATACAGTAAATCTAAAGCAAAGCAATAAAGGGTAAGTTGATGATTGATGGATGCAATACTGAGGCCCACCAACATGCTGGCCTCACCTGCAGAGAAAATCATCAGCCTCAGACATCTCCATACTGTGTACTGATCCCAGAGATAAGAGCCAGACTTAGTCCTACTACAGTGGGCAATACACACTACAATGGCCCCTATCAGTCTAGCAGGGTGCTTCATACTCCCTGATAATACTTGGCTATCATTTCAGAGTCTGATTCAACATCAGGAACTGGCATGCTGCATTTACTTTTATGATGTGGGGTTTACAATCAGGGTACCTGAAACCTTGCCACAGACTTTATGGTGCAAACTGATTTCTATTATCTCAATTATTATTTTTGAATTCTAAGAACTTGATGGTGAACTAAATTAGTGCCTATGCATCGTTCTAACATAAAATGGTCTCCTTTCTAGTTGAAAGACAGATACAAAAAATCCAGGAAACATTTCAATGCCAAGACCGAAAGGGTGGGAACTAATAGGGATATTTACTCTCTATAATATGCTATGTCTCAGATAACTAGAGGGGACTGAAAAGTTGCATTTTGGAAATCTGGACCAATTTATGAAGACAGACAAAACAGTAGACATCTAGAATAGCACTGGACTGCTTCTATATTTTACTGAATTTAGATACTGGATAATAGAGTGAAAACAACATATATTTCTGTACTGCATACAGTATGAGCTTTGTGTTAATTGCAAACTAGTAAAGTGCACTGCATCAAAGTTCTATTACTTGGATGATTTGAAAAATTTAACCCACTTTTGTCCCGACTTGTACAGAATGCAAATGTTGGTGTTTGCATGGTTTCTTCTGCCTCAGATGCAATTGGAAAGATGTCAACAAACCAGCAAAGGCATCTGTGAAAACAATCAACAATAACTGTCAACGTTTGGGGTTTAACCCATTTCTCAGCATATAATAGGCTATACGTGGCAGCCAGTATAACTGGTGAAGGAAAAACCCATTAAAACCCCAGTTAGAACCACCAACCCACGGGAAGCTAGTGGCAAGCTTTCTCACATACCCATAGCCTGAGACTTGAACCCATGTTGACAGCTAGTGGCAAGCTTTCTCACTTACCCATAGCCCGAGAATTGAAACCACGTGGACAGCTAGTGGCAAGGTTTCTCACATACCCATAGCCCGAGACTTGAACCCACATGGACAGAGCATTTTACTTGTGATCTGAAGCATTATGAACAAATTAGATTACCTGGACAAGAGTAATTTCATAGAGTAGCAAGTCCATGACGTACAGAAACATGTATGTGCACCATACAGGTAAATACTAAACCCAGTCATTTTTAAGATGGCATATTCTGCATATTGGTTTTGTTTAATTCTCTCCAAGTGCTAATGGGGAGACTACACACTCATCGACATGTACATTTGCAGACAAACGTGACAAATAGTAGGTGACTTTTTTTAATCCAAATAAGGCTATTTTTCATCTTGGTCAATGGTACATCTTTACTGCACAAATTATGAGCTAAAACGTTTAAAGTCAACCATTTGATGCCAGAATTCTATAGAAAATGTGTAAACAGTCCATTTAAGCTGCAAAGTCATGCATTGAAAGACAACACACTTAACAGATGAACTTATGAATTAATTTCAAGGGAAACACAGACCTTTATTAATTATATGATGCATAATGTGCCATTATGGTCTTCCCTACTGTTTTCTCTCTCTCATGTGTGACAACTTCTATGTTTAATTATTTCCCATACTATCAGTTTATACTGTTTGCAGACTTATGCCCAGACAACTTTGTTTGCAGACAGATGTGTAGACAACTATGCAGACAGATGCCTAGACAATTATGTTTGCAGACAAATATGCAGACAATTATGTCTGCAGACAGAAGCCCAGACAACTATATTTGCAGACAGATGTACAGACAACTATGTTTGCAGACAGATGTGCAAACAACTGTTTGCCAACAGATGCCCAGACAAATATGATTGCAGACAGAAGTGTAGACAATTAAAATCTTTGCTGGACAAGTGAAATTGCACTGAAGTAGCCCAATATGTTTTACATAGGAGAAAAGAGAACTTTTATTACCATTTTGTCTGCATGCTCATATATTTTATTTATCCAATGATAAGACCTGAGGACCAGTCTAAAAATTTTGTAAAGGAGTGGGATTATTATCAAATAAAAAAAACAACTCCCCCCTCAGTCTGTCTGTCTCTCAACCGAAGCCAAACTTTACAAGTTAGACATCTGAAATACATTATCAGAACAATATATTGCAGGGGCAAATGGTTTGCCCTGTGCCACATACCAATGCAATTGGCTTATAGGGTTAATGTTGTGTGCCCTGTGTTACAGATCACATCTAGTGGTAAATGATGTGCCCTGCATCACATATTGATCCTATCACATCTAGTAGTAAATGATGTGCTCTGTTATCACATATTAATACTATCACATCTAGTATTAAATGTGCACTGTGCTACTTATTCATACATATCATGTCTAGTGGTAAATGATGTGCCCTGTATCACATATTGATACTCTCACATCTAATGGAAAATGATGTGCCCAGTGTCACATATTGACAGGGTTCTAGCACCCAGAGAGGTTAAGTTTTTCCCAAAATTTGCAAGATTCACAAACACCAAAGCAGCAGCAGCAGCAACAACAACAACCGTTGCTTCTCAGTTCCTCTCTCAGGAATATTTTAGTATTTTCCAAGACCTAAGGAAAATAATCACTTTCTACCTAAATTTTTTAGGTCAGCAAACACATTTAAAGAGCATCTAGAGTCCCACAGCACACAAAGTACCTGACTCTTGAATGCCTATATGATACATTACTGACTTGACTCTTGAATGCCTAAATGAAACAATATTGACTTGACTCTTGAATGCCTAAATGATATATCACTGACTTGACTAATGAATGCTTAAATGATACATTAATGACTGGACTCTTGAATGCCCAAATGATACATTACTGACTTGGTTCTTAAGTGCCTAAATGATACATTATTGACTCTACACTTGAATGCCTAAATGATATATTACTGAGTTGACTCTTGAATGCCTAAATGTGACATTACTGACTAGCTTTTACAACTTGACAATGACTGAAAAAAATTAGAAACCATATCTTCAAGGAAACAATTACCAACCTAAAATAAACACATCAATGACTGCAAAAGTTGTTTATTCAATCATCCTATTAAATACATGCAGGAACTCCTGCTTTTAAGAAGGTTCTCTGTGTGAACACATTTGTAAATTTTGAATATGTGGATTCTTTTTCCAGGAAACATATCTGATGCAGGATTAGCAATTTTGTGGATTTTTTTTTTTGCCAGTACTTTAATTTTTGAAAATGTTACACATTTCCTTCCACTTTCTTACACTGAATAAGACAAGTGTTTGTTCTATAAACAAACGAAAATGACTCGTGCTATGATCGTGACAAATACCAAGTAATTAATGCAAAAGAGAGGACCAAGATTTACATTTGCTATCCTAGGCAACTTATCTGAATGTGATCTGGATGTAAACAACTTAGATTTTTCAACAAGAGATTTAGTTTAGATGTTAAGTGTATGTGTGTGACTTCCAGATATATTTTTGAAGTTCTTTTAAAAAAATGGGGGGGGGGTCAAGTTTGTGGTCTCCCTCTGAAACTTGCCTCAGTAACTGCACTTCCAGCATTTATTGAGGTCTATTCATACCAATCACTTGACTTGATGCCAAAGTCTAATCTGTGACTGAAGGTACCACAACTATCCCTCCTTTCTTTACTTTTGATGCCCTCACCACTGGCACCAACTAATAGGGCTGCATCTAGGACCAAAAAAGCTTGAGGGGGGGGGGAGATGATGGTTTGGTGTATTATAAGACAGCAACACATGGTTGTCAAGGCAATTGGAGTTAAGTGCATAACACAAGGACACTACAGAAATTTAATCAGATGGTAGGATTCAGTACAACAACCAGTGTACCACAGCAGCTTCCTTTTTCCTTTGTTCATCCTCATGAAACTACACACCAGAGGATAATCTTTGGTGTAAATGGAACTCTGATTACAATCAAAACTAAGTAAGGGATGCTTAAACAGTTATATAGGCAAATATACATACTAAATTTCAGAATTTTTCAGCAGGTACCAACTTTCATGAATTTCATCGCCACTGCAACTTGTAAATTTAAACACCCAGCAAACAACGAATCTACTGTCCACACATTTTTGTACTAATGAAAAATGTAACTTTTTACAAAAGCATGAAACTCAGTATGTTAAAAAATAATCCACAATGAAAAATGTAGCTGTGGACATACCAGCATGTCGAGCACACAAAAAATCAGTGACAATACCCTATTAAGAATTATGTTTAAAGAAAAAGGTGGTTACCTTTTTAAAAAAGGTGCAAATTGGCCAGTTGTCTTGAAGCATGCCATTGAGAAATCCACAGCAAGAACATAATGTCAATAACAACATCAATCCATTTTCTTCAGCATTTAGTTTGCTTCATATGTGAATAAACCTTCTTGTACCAAGCAGAGAATTGCAGAATGGCAGAAGTAGGTCTTGCCCTCCCTGATTTATTTTGAGCTACCAAAGAGCAAATAAAACCTTTTAACTTCTGAAATTTAAGGCTTTCTATTAGTTTTAATTGAATCTGACCTCAGCTTATGTTCTGAAGCCAAAAGTTGGCCTGCTGATGCAGCTAGTCTGACAGGCTCTCTCACTGACAGGCATTTATTTTAACAAGTCTCTATCACACAATGCTACTGAAAATCATGTGTCTGTGTGTGTGTTTCATTCCCTTCTTTTAATTAACAGCCAAAAAAGGGGAAAGACCTATAATCAAAGAACCTTCATAACTGTATAAAATGGGTTGGTTCAGTCAGGTGTTCTTATGGCACAGCAACACAAGTAGGTTAGTGTCAAGCCAAATGGACTTGGCAAATAATGTCTTGATCAAGGACATACAACAATAGCCACCCCTGACTGAGCTATTGGTTGGACTCAAACCAACACATTCTCAGTCACAAGTTTAGGACACTTACCACTGAATCACCATGGTTTTTGCCTTCATTAGTTGCATCTTGCAATACGATGAAGGGTGCATATGGCCTATTCTACATCACAAGTCAGCAGAGTGCACAAACAAAAAAACTTTTAAAAATGGATGTCAGTCATTGGAAGAATCTTCTCAATCCAATAGAATTCTTAAAATTCTCAAGATACAAATAACAAAAAGAGATACAGTCAAATCTATCATAAGCCAGCACCTCTGGGAATCAAGACAAGTGATCTTCTAATTCAGGCAGTTTATTTTTACATCAATTTGTTCAATGGACCAGGAAATGTGGCTGTCCAAGGCAGTTTAAATCACTGCTTGGCAGAATCATCTTCTAAGCTGGTTGGTTTGACTGTATTGATGATACTACAAAATATCATTTATATATATATATATATATATATATATATATATATATATATATATATATATATATATATATATATATAAACACACGAACTACATTGGAAGCCAAGTATATCTGCTGGAGCCAATTGTGTCAATTGTGTACCTGACAAAGGGAGAGCACAATGCCACAACGTTCAGTATCTGAAAAATAAGCGTTCAGTAGCCTCCTGTGCTTCAGCTGCACCAGGCTGACTGTAATATAAAACTGCATTTTTTTTTATCCACCACTAACTCTGAATGCTACTGATCCAAAATTGTGAATTGCATAATATGATGGCATGTCATGGTTGATTCCATCATCTAAAAAGCAACTTACTGAATGATACAAACGGATCTCAAAGGCAGGTTAACAACTTTCCTAGCAGGGTCCAATTTTGAGAAGCAGGCAACTCCTTTTGCTCGGAATGTGAAACCTTTGTAAAAACAAAAAAAAAAATAGAAATTTCTATGAAAATTAACTTTTTTCAACTGGAAAGAGGATTCTAAACTGAGGCATCTTTACAGCCCCTACCCAAACCTCTCTAAATCTGCCATGAACTGAAAACAATGGGATTAAAACGAAGATGTGTCACATAGCTGTGTCATGTCTAACCCAAATAAAAATAATCAAAGACTGTTGGAGAAGCCAAACAAACAAAACATTAAAACAATTCTAAATAACTGATTACAAACAATTCATATTTTTTTCCTTGATATACTAGGTTTCTATACACTAAATTTTAACATTTTCACTGCATTTCAATCCAACATGTCTAAAAGCTCAACAAGTCCAAAAACATATCACACATCAGGGATACAACATGAATTTTTGAAGGAAAAAAAATCCATATATAAACTTTAACCTGTTTTTATTTTTGAGGAAAAAAAAGTCAATTTGAAGTTCTAAGCCACTTTAAAATGATAATGATTTCTGTTTCCCAATAGTTTTAATGTGATTAGTGTTTTAAATTACTAAAAACCTATAGTGAGTAACAATATGCATTCTATTTAATATTTACACAAGTAAAAGAATCGTACAGTACAATCTCCTTGATACAAAAACTGTTGTGGAATAATACATTTTAACCAATTAGTTGAAGAAATAAATTTTACTGCGGGCTGCTATTTTCTGTCATTACAATACTAGTTCTGATAAGTGGAACCTACTCTGTATGCATTACAACCTGGGGTTTTACAAGCCATATTTCTCATGAATATATTCATTTCTTAAATTAATGACGTGATATTTCCTGTGTTGTTGTGGAACAAAATACTTAGACTGAGTGGTTCTCAAACTCACTTTTACCTGGCACTGCTCTTTCTGATTACGCTAAGAGCTCCAATAAGGGGAAAATACTCTTTTAATACCTTGGGTTATGAAAATCTACATTTTCTGATGAATATATTTATTTTTTAAATTCACAAGGTTGTAACAATTAAGAGTGATTTTTAAACAATTAAAAGTAAATTGGTAGTATATGCTAAATAATGATAAATCAAAATTAAGAAGCAGATACATGTGCAGAATATCTCATGAATTCATTTATTACTTTTGGAAAATTAATCATTGCTCCTCACAAGGACATAGTACGTGTCCACCCAAAGGTAGATAAAAACTATACATTCATGGAACACAATTCAAGTGAAATTTATAGTTATGTCCCTTCCCCTTTGTGACACTACAAACGTTCTACTTTTATTGATCAATTACAGTACCAGACATTAAAAAAACATTTTGTCAGATAACCTAGAGAAAGTGATACTATAAAGAATTTTGCTTATTCTGGGACACAGAAATGTTTCCAAGTATGTAAAATTGACATTTTCCATGAAAAATAAAGAAATATCTGAAACTCATTAAAATCATTCAAAACTAAACTGGTTATTATCACTAATATCTCGTAATGAAACATGTTTACTTTATGTATCTCATAATGAACCATGTACATTTTATGTATCTTATAATGAACCATGTACATTTTATTTATCTCACAATGAACCATGTACATTTTATTTATCTCACAATGAGCTATGTACATTTTATTTATCTCATAATGAACCATGTAATTTTATTTATCTCACAATGAGCTATGTACATTTTATTTATCTCATTATGAAACATGTACATTTGATGTATCTTATAATCAACTACATCTATTTATGTATTTCATAATCAAATGTGTACAAATATGTATCCCATAATCAAATGTACATTTATGTATTTCATAATAAACTATATATATATATATATATATATATATATATATATATCATAATCAACCATATACATTTATGTATCCCTTAATTGAGTACATTTCGTGACCAAGTCAGCTGTCCAGAGTACTATCCTATTTTTTACTGCATTGGTCCTATCATTATCCCACATGATGGCAACAACACTTTCTAGCCTTGTTCCAATAAGATTTATCACATTAACTGTATTTGGAGTTTTCTGTTTCTTGAATTACAATTAATCAAAGTTACGTTAATCTTCTTTCTCTAAGCATTTTTACTTAATTTTAAAAAAAGTCACCTAGTTTTGACTTTTCACTATTTTTTTTCCTGATTTTTATATGATTCCAGTGGGTCGGTGGTTCATCCCAGGTTCTCCCTCCACCACCTCTGCTGAAAAATTGTGTTCAACCCAAGAAACCAAACCAACCCAATTTTCATTTACAGAAAATCTTACCAAGTATGTAAATTTAGTGATAACAACATGTGCATGAATGTATATATACAGATAGAAAGATAAGTAATTTCTGTTAAAAGTTCATCACTAGGCCAGACATTTTCTAAGATTATGGAAAAAAGTACCCAAGACCATCTTTATGGAAAAGTAATAGAACAAACTTAAATTCAATTTTTCTTAGATTTTAAAACATGATTTATAATTAATTCTATCTGACAAATCCTCTGACATATCCATGCAGAACCTATTTTCTCAACCATGGCTAATTTGTAATTCCTTGTTTTTGTTCAGTTAACAACCATTTCCATTTACTCTTTACCATATACCCTCCTACACCATGCATCAGTTAATTTATATAATTATATAATTTAACTGAAGCAAAATGAATAGTTTATTTTTTAAAATCACCAGCTTAGTTCAAGAAGAAAAATTAATTTCTACCATTCTGATCAATGGGGGTCAACTATTGTAAATGTGAAAATGACTGACCAGTTTATTCCATCCACTATTTTAGCATCATATATGAAAGACAAAGATATACTATCTCAAGCCCCTTAAATCTGTTTTTCAAATGCATAATTTATCATAAAATCCACGTGTTAAAAGTATGGCCAAGAAGTCAGTTGCATGTTAAACCATTCATTTAAAATGATCCAGTAGATATCATAAACAATTTCTGGCTGAAATATAATAAAGAGTTCCTGGCTGAACAAATATAAACCAAATGAGAGATAAGTATTTATTGTACATTTTAAAATAGGGAAAGTCTAGTCAAATCAAACTGATTCATATATTCTGATGACAGAGTAATCCATACTCCAGGTATATTTAATTTCAGATGACAATGAAATATATTTTATGCACAAAAAACACAAAAAATAAGAAATAATTTTTAACAAGTATTTTTACCTTCTCAATGTTTTTACCATTTCTTTATATAACAACAGGAAATACCTACAAAAACTCTTCAAGTTATATGAAAAGATATCACAAACATTAATTCATCCTAACTGTTCATTCACTACCTAAATCTACAGCTGTCATTTCTTATTCCTTATTAATTTAAACACTGCACCGGATGGCTGACCAAAACAAGTAAAATTGTAATTTCTTTCACAACATATATTCTAAATATTTGTTTTGCACTCATATGTAATTTTCAGATTTTTGGGGGTACTTATAACTAATTTTCAGATTTTTGGGGGTACTTATATCTAATTTTCAGATTTTTGGGGGTACTTATATCTAATTTTCAAATTTTTGGGGGTACTTATATCTGATTTTCAGATTTTTGGGGGTACTTATATCTAATTTTCAGATCGAAGACAGGAAACTTAGATGTTTTATCTCATAAAATTATTTCAGAGAAAATGCCAGAAATGTTTTTTGCAAATATGTAATTTTTAGATCTAAAAATTTCAGATCTAAATAATTTTTATTTATTTGGCATTCACATGTAATTTTCAGACCTAAGACACAAAACCTAGATGTTTTCTCATAAAATTATTTCAGAGAAAATGTCAGAAATATTTTTGTACATGCACAATTTTTTAGATCTATGTAATTTTCAGATCTACATAATTTTCACATTTATTTGGCACTCATATGTAATTTTCAGACCTAAAACATGAAACCTGAATGTTTTTTCTCATAAAATGTTTTCAGAGAAAATGTCACAAAATAAACCTTTTAAACTGAACTGATTTGTAATTTCATACAGTTAAATCTCCAATGATTAGAAATTATAAAAAATACTATATGGAATCAAGGTTTTAGATTAATGTTGTAGAAAAAGATCAATGGGTATAAAATTAGTCCCAACTGGTTTAATTTTTTCCTAAAATTATGAGCCCAACCTCCATTCCCAACATCAAAAATTCCCAATATATTTATTCACTCCAACGCTGTTTGGTGGTAAAGACCACATTCTACCAATTGTTATTAGCATTTCTGTTTTCTGCATGAATTAAAAAATCCAGTATTTCACTTTGTAAATACTGGGGCATAATTTAAGCAACATTAAATTTTAATGAATCTAAATTTTGCGCATATTAATCCCACCCCCATCCCCCCAAAAAAACACATTGTTGGTGGAAGTTTTAATGAAAAGCAAAATGCGCTTGTGTGCTATAAAATGTCAACAAAGACATAAAAAAACTGGTCTTTTTATTCACACACGTTATTTTAAAAAGAACAAAATATAAAATGATACAAACTGTGCAGAATGTTCCAATAAAATTATACACAAAACAGTAGACCATTTATTCAAAGTAACATCTGAAAATTGTTTTTCCCTCATTATCATTACATGCAAATTAGTAAATGTTTGCTACAAATACATATCACAGACCACAAACTACCAGATCTGACTATTCAGGTAGACATCTACTTCTCTATCATACATATATTTTCATTAAATAATTTTAGCAAGCATTCAATTTTGGTGGAAATTAGGCTGCATGCTAAATTAACTAAAATGTTATGCTTACTAAAAATTCTGTGATTTAAGATATTACAACCCATCAAAGGCAAAAAATTGCTCAATAAATTTAAAAACATATGCACAATGTTTAGAAATGTCTCATGGTTCCTCAGGTTTTGAATTACAATATGTCAAGGACATAAAAAAGTATTGGAGAGAATATCCGTCTTTTTAGAATTATCATGTATTCTATATTTTATAAAATTAATAATTGGATATATTTCTCAGTATAAACATTTGTTCAGAAACAATATTTGTATTAAATCTGAATCATTTTGCCTTATTTTTAACTTATGTAGAAAATACTGGACCCCATTTCTTTCTACGTTAAAAACAATTCAATACATTCATGTTACTAAAAGGCCATGTGCATTATCTAATTTTCCCCAAGAGAAATAATTTTCAATATTTCTCAAAATGAACCAAGAAACATTTATAAAAATTGTTAAACTGTAAAAAAATAATTACATATTCTGTGTTAAAAAAAGATCAGTCAACATTTTTTTAACATTATTTCCTGCCTATGTCTGAAGAAAATTCAGAAATTTACCTGCCTTTACCAGTATTACCTAAATCGTAATACTGTTGGGAAAAAGACATATGTACTTTCAGTATCCTACAGTTTATTCTAATTCTTAATGCCAAATTTTCAATTTAGTAAAAACACACACCAATTTCAAGGCCATCATCATTCTATTTATGGCTGTACATGGAAAATAGTCTTCCAACATGTTTTTTGACAAAAATGGGAAATACTGCACCTGAATAAGATCTTATTTGTAACATATTCTTTCATTTATTTTCTGTTTATTTTAAACCTATCATGGATAATTTACTTTAATCAAGTACAATCTCCGATAATTAAAATAATAAAATAATTTATGATAGTAACTATCCCACTCATAGTATCCCATTTTAGATAAATATTTACAACAGCACACTTTAAAGAATTTTCTTATGCATATT
Organism: Megalonaias nervosa; assembly: GCA_016617855.1. NCBI lineage: Eukaryota > Metazoa > Mollusca > Bivalvia > Unionida > Unionidae > Megalonaias > Megalonaias nervosa. The sequence continues at coordinate 95,375 of JAECUM010008748.1, read as the reverse complement.
GTATGTTCTTTCTAGTGGTCAATTAACATATACTGATTGAAGGAAAAGGGTTTATTTATAATTATTGATCTCTGCCACCAATAAATTGCTTAATATAATCTTTGTTTGATAAATGTTGTAAACATAACTTATTGTATTGCTTGCCATTTTTTCATACACTTTTATATTATTGTGTCAATATACATACAGGTAAAAATATTACAATTTTCTTCATTACCCAAAAAGGACATCTTTTTAATAAGAAAACAGTTATCTTAACAAAAAAAATGCAGGAATTTTATCTTTGGATTGAAAATGTATGAAAAATTAGAGGATACAGAAATAAAGAATTAACTACCAAAAAAAATCTATTTATACTACTTTGGTTTTTGTTCACATGTATACATACAAGTGTTTTTCCAAATATTTAGATTTTATAATTTTCTCAGAATATTCAAATATTACAAACACAGACTACAAAAACCTCAGGTCTGGTGTTCTTTCATGAATTATTAATTACCAATTATTAATTATTAATTATTATTAATTACACAATATATATAAACATCATCAGATAAAACAAATTTAGTGATTTTAAATATTTGTGTATAGAGAAAACCTGTATATGTAAAGTTATATTGTTGAAAGCATATATATCTTTTGTTTTACATCTAAATGTTCATTTTAATATATACTTCTTGATTCAACTTTTTAGATATGAATTTTGGTCATATATTCTGAATTTCTTTTATTTAACCTCAAATTTCCTTTCATATATTTAGATGTTCAACAAGACAAAGGGAGTGGAAAAATATCTGAACACTTAAAATTGATGACATATTTTTTTCTGACAAAAAGAATCAATAGTTGCTATTATGAGAAAGTGCTCCTGTAATTTAACTATCAATTTATCTTGTACACTTTTTAATTTGAAAACCTTTTAAAGCAAAAATATCAAGTCTATAACAATTTATGGTTCATAAACTCTCCTGACTCTGGAGATAAAAAATGATGAATAAAAATTTCATGGAAAAAATGTTCCATAAAATAACATATGACTCAAGGTGACCACTGATGTTGCAAGAAATCCTTACTAATATCCACTGTTAAAAATATAAAATTTGCATTTAATTAAAATCACAAAATAAATACACAGAAACAAGACACACAAATAGCCATATACATTATTCATGGGGGGGTGAGCATTGTAATTCGTTGCACCAGCATGCAATATTTTCAAACAAAAAAGGGATTGCAAACAGAACTGAGCAGTAGATACAGCAATTTCAATACTGGTCTTGCAAAATTCCAAAATCCTGTATTATCCATCTTTGATGTCTGCAATGATGACAACAGATTCAAATAACTCTAACAAATCTAGATGATCTATGCTGGAAAATGTTCTTAAAAAAAATTGTTGGAAAATGTTATGAGGCTCAAAACTTCATAATTAATTTTTTAAAAATCTAGTAAACCTAAATTTAATACCAAATATATAAAATAATTAGGAAACACACACTTTGGATATTTAAAAAGAAAATTTCTGATTAAATAATATTAAGTAATTTACCTCTAGACTCCTTTTTCCTTTGGAAAAGTACTTCTCACTTACTACAAGCAGCAACACAAATGCGCAATTCTGTTCTGGTGAAATTTTAAATTCACTAAACATTCTGGACTGCGCACGCGCATGCATCTATGCCCCCCTTGTGTCAACCCCAGTCATGTCGTGCTTTTTGCTACAACATACTTTACTTTTTAAGAAGTTTTCTGCATCGTGAAGAAAAATATTTACAGGTCATAATATTCTGAGCTCAAAAAATTGAACCAAAGTCCGAAAAAAGAAACATGATAGCTATGAGCTGATAATTATAAAACTTGATTAATCGTAGCAACAACAATATATATAAATTCTGAAAATGAAACACTGTTCCTGAACTAGTTCATGTTACCTTTTGACCATGTGGTTTGGCAAAGAAGGCAGATGCTGCATGACCGTCTGTCTGAAATGCAAGGAACCCACTGCGCATGCAAATTGTAAATGTAGGGAACCAAATGCGCAAGTACATAGTAGGGCTTGATTATAAATGTGCGTACCTCAAATTGTGAATTATTTTTTCAAACAAAATGCTGCATATTAAAATATTGATGAGTATAACATTTCATGTATGCTGTGAATGATTATGTTAAATATACAATGAAAAGTAACCAAGTTCCTTATGAAATTAATCACAATGCCAAAACTGAATGTGTAATGCTTGCGTTAACGTAGAATGCGCAAGCGCAAGCACATACTGTCAAATATGTGCTCCCCGTATGTGAATCCCCAAGAGTAATGGAATTTCCTGCAAGGATTGATGCTTTTAGAAAGCTAAAAAAAATAATGAAAATGTTAGAGGGGTTGGTGGAAAAGTTAAAACTCGCAAATCTGAATAAGACTGCATCTTGATTTCAGTCTAAGGTACACTAATGAAACACGACTCAAGAAATTAAAATTACACTACTGCATATGCGCATGTAAATCTGCGCAGACCTGACTTGTCCTAGATTTATTTCATATCACAATGTGGCAGGGATCTAGGAATCTGCAAATACTTTGGGCACTTGTCTTACTTCAAAATAAAAAGACAAATTTAGTCGTTCTAAGTTGAGGGAGAAATAATTACCTTGAATGATATTATGAAAATGTAAATAATGGAAAAAATTATAGCATAAAATATTCATTTGCTGATTTTTCAGCATTTGAATTAAGATCATTTTGCCTAGGTAGCACATGTTGGTGTGACCTACGTAAGTAGGACATGCGCAACACACCATGTCACGCCATGTCTTTGCACATGTACACCCCAAGAGTTGGAATCAACCTATGAATCAGGCCAATTCAAATTTTTGCAAGAAAACTGATAAATTTTACAAAAGAAAAAAGGCTACACATATTTCATGAAGATAAAATTATTTTCTGAAAATTTCTGCATGCTAATAAGTAATTTTACAAGTAAAGAAATTCAAAAATCAGTGGTGTCATTTTCACCATGGCACAATCACAATATTACAGACATAACATGCACAGTAATGTCACAATCAATGAATTATATAACTAGTAAGCAGAATTTAATTATCGGCAAAATGAATGACAGATAAAATGTTTTAGAACAGAGAAAGACACTAACCACTGCACATCTGAAAATATTTTATCAAGTCTGAACATATGAGGGATAAAATCATCTAAATGCATACGGAGAAAGTTTAAAATAGCATGACTGCAAAAGATAAACTGTGCCCATAAATGCCTGTATTTTCAACATGGCACCTTTTTAAAATGACCACAGTATTTTCTGCTAGATACCACAGAACATGATAAATTCTTCAATGAAACTGTGTTAAACAAAATTTTCTCTTCCCTAAAAAAAATGTTTTTTTGGCCATTCATATGTATCTTGAAAAAGAAAATGATGCATACAACATAAAAGAAAAAAAGTAACCTACCATAACAGCTTCCATCAGCCTGCATTTCCAACATGGCGACGCAAGCAACACGCCACATGAAGTCCGCAAAAACGATAATTCATTTTAGAAAAATCTGCTAATCCTCAAAATAGTATTTTCCAACTTGACCCAATATAAATTATTATATGGCTCATCATTAAAGGATCTTAATCACCTGGAATGTAGTATTACTTCAAAATATGGACATGTGCTTTTGCATGGAACAAATTCCATATCCCAGTGATAAAGTCATGGAAGAAATCCATTCAATCCAAATAAGAATTTGAAATAAAGCATAATGTTTCATGTGCATAATTCTTTGTACAGCCAACATGTAGGAAAATAAGTCACATATCTGAGACCTCCAAATAACTAATACCTAAACATGCAGAAAGAATCAGAAATAGGTTTCCCTTTACAGACCCCGCCACTTACTTGATCTGCACTGTCTGGTTTGAATATTCAAATTCCGTCTGCTTTCAAAAATTCAGACATAAGAGGAGAGCATGTGACCCAGACAGATTGAGCTCTGCACTTAACAGCCTATAATACAGTGAAGCGGTTGGGTGAAAGGTCACTACTTCTGTATCATATACAAATCTCTTATTTCTCATACCCTCTAGAGACACTGGTTGGCAAGAAGTAAAAAAGATAGCAGAGAAAGAAAAAAAAGAGGGGGCACATTTACCATCACAATAATTCTCATGCATTGTGAGACAGAAAGTAGTTCCCCTATCAAATGCACTTGAGTTTTGTCCCCGCCCCTATCCATAACCAGTTCAGGTAGACATTCATGCAGTCCACAACTCCTGTTCCATGCCAGTGGTGTCTTGCCAGCCAAGGAAAAATCCAATGCACTTTTGCACCTGCAATATTGCATGTGTGCATCCTCAACAGAAAATAGTGCACTGTCTCTAGTTCCTACCTTTTAACCCCTAAAACAGAGCCTTTCTGGCAGCCCTCCCCCACGTAGGCAACAAGTTATTATTGTGCATAAAGACGCCGTGCACAGATAGAGGAAAACCCCGCTGCACCTAACATTATCATATACCCAAATTTTTCAACATTATCTCTGCGCATAGAGTCTTGAGGATTTCTATGGGGCGCATGCGCTTTGTTGCATTTTCTCTACATCTTACACTGCAACTCTCTAAAAGGTTCATGGTCCATTCTATTCTTTTCCTAACCACAAAATCCCTAATGTGCCTCTGAACATTTGCCGCCAATACCTCCCTTCTTGCATGTCTCACAAAGGAACTCCCATTTAAAAAATAGCAATGCACGTCCACAAGTATTTCTTAAGTAACACCAAGCGTATCGCCACATGCAAGGTCTTTATGTACATACCTTGAAGATGAGGTTTAGACACAATTTTTTCCACTAGTAAATAGAATTACATGTATGGTATTAATTTCATATTCAAGTGTTTAATGTCTAAGAAAAAAAAATGCTTTTTTATACCAATATATTTTCACATATTTGATATCCTTACTTTAGAATAAAAGGCAATCAACAACTATTTTAATTCATTAAGCAAAATCACTGTCACTTTAGAAACACTGGATGAAATCTTACTTATTTATGCTGCATTTCAGGGATTGGAACTGTTCCATTTTCCAAACAAATTGAAATTTTCACAGATAATCAGATTATTATTCCTCAGTGTGCACTTAATTTATCTGAAAGGAAATTTCTATTACAAAAATAGACCAGCTTTCTCTTCTTTTACAAAAAATATTTTAAGAGGTTGTCAAAATTAATTCAAACCAAGAAATTAAAACAAATAACTTTTGCATTTAAGTTGAAAGTCGACCAAAGTCCCCATTAAATTTTACAATACGAGATATTTCTTAGATTTAGCTTTTGGGAGCTTTACATACAGATGAAAACAATTCTGAATATAAACAAGGAAAATTAATCACTGCATGATGATATGAATTACTGACAGAAAAGTAAAAGGTTCATATTAATGGATTTTCTAAATATTCTCTGATTCAGAGACAGAAGCAAGCACCAAACCATTAGATTTTCTTAATGTATTTCATACATGCAAAAAATTCCCAGACTGTCATTTAAAACATTTTTCATCTGAATTTATTTTATGAGCTGAAAGTAACTTTTCATTCAGAAAACAAAGGAGAAACACATCTTTATCATATACCAATACCAAAATGAAGTGTCAAAAATGTACAAATATGCAATACTATTATAATAACAATGCAGTTAAACATAAAATGTATTTTTCAAACGTGGTCAAGCTAGTTTAAAATGCATGTAACTTTGTATTTTGAAGAAAAATTACCATTAAGAATCCATCAAATTCCATGGTAATTTTTGAAGGCAAGAACAGTTGTCTTGCATTTTTCACACTTTTATATTAAACATAAGATTAATATAATTTTCTTTTTGTAAACTTAAAATAAAATTATATACAGAGTGTCTACTTAGTTTGTTATTTTTATATAAATTTCTAACATCCAAACAAAAACCATATCAAATACTTTCATTTATGCAAACTTCAACTCTCCATTATAATTTTTTTTGCTCATTATTAAACATCTATCCGTTAGATATGACATGAAAACTATTATAAGAGGATTAAAATTTCTGGAAAAAAAAAAATGTAGGTGCAATTCAATAATTTGGCGGTAAACTGGTCAGAAAGAATGGCGGGCAATGCTGCAGATCTGGGTGCACTGTCCTACCACAAGTTATAAGAACCCTCAATGTCCCTCTATTACAGACTACATGTAATATCACAGTTGTGACCTAACCCAGTATTATATACATCATGTGTGTCTAGTCTACAGTATGCCTAAACAAACCAGACATTTGCTTGAGCTATCAGAGCAGGCTGCTATACCAATGGTTGGGTTGGCAGACTGCTTTTAAATTAATTGTCTGCACAATTCAAAGTGGCTGATCATGCAACCAGTCAAGCATGTCAAACCATCTAACCCTAAGCATACTGAAATTGTCAGACAAAAAATATAATTTGGATCAAATAACCTATTGGCTGTAAATTACCACTCCCCCATGTGAAAATTTTACCCACCTTGTCTTGGGCTATGCAACCAACCTACCTGAATTTTGGAATAATCCTTTCCACTAGGAAACGTCCAAATGCTTTTTCCTTAATCATGAATAAGTGCAGTGCATTTGAAGGCATGAGAGAGTGAAGAAACCTGCCAACGCCCTTTAATCTAAATCTGCGGGTCCAAGCTATCTACACATTCTGCCACGGGCAAGACAATCTCGTCACAATTTTGACTTAAATAAGGCCTATCTAAGTACCCCGCTCGAGGACAAAAGGCCTGCGCACATTTATTTTACGATTTCCCCCCTTTACAAATCCAAATTCCATCAAAATCTTCACACCACATGTCTTTACTGGAAAGCACATGCTTCCATCCAACATGGCTGCCACACTTTTTGCAAGCTGATAATGAGACTGGGATCACGTGACTCCTCTGTTCAGCCTATTTATTTGGCTTGATTTTCCAGTCAAATTTAGTCTTCTGGGAAACAGCACCTTTGAGGCATTCCACCTAGCACACTGAAGGAATAATCCCTGTGCATCATTCAAAGTATCATGGAACAATGCTAGATTTACTGTGGGGAAACGTGTATTCAAATCCTATTGTATCACTGATAAGGCGTTTATGTGCCAAGCCATAATGGGTCAGGATTATGCCAACAAAAACTACAACTGATTCTGCCTACCTCATGTCTGCTGTGTTGCAGACGTGACAATGGAGCCACTAGCACAAATTTGTATTTTAGTTGCCATGGAGAGACTAACATGGTTTAAAAATAGTGATTTATTTGATATCATGCTATCCATTATCTAGAGGAATGGATAAATACAAAAACATTTAGGTTTCTATAAGATGTACTGGTGTTAGGATATAATGTTGATTTAAACTGCTGCATAGAAAGTACCTGAGGTTTTAACAATAGGAAGAAGTCATTTTTCAACTCAATGGAATGTAAAAGAAGCATATTTTTTCCCAAAATGAGAAAATTTAATAGTTCATGGAGCTGTATTGCCAATTTTTGGGATTTCTTTAGTTGTAGAATCTACTGCCAGAAAATCCTTCATTCTATGTGATTAGCAAATTTTTGGGAGGTAATTGTATAAAAGGAGAGGTAACTGCATAAAATTTGAACTATATTTTACTGTCTTTAGATACTTGCAAATTCAAAATAAATTAATTATTGGAATGTCTTTCACAAAGCATAAATTTAAGTACTTTAGCTGTTTAATATGCAAAATACATATTAACCAAAGCATGATCTAACTTCAGCACCATGCCGCTCAATGTTATCAGGCAGTGTAAAGAAAAACTGATGTGTATAAATCTCACTCAAAGATACCACAGATTTTGTCCTTTGTGGAGAGGCTTAATTTATACTAACCATCTATATGAAGAAAATGGAGAGTTTTTTGTTACATTTATAGCTATCCTATATACAAAGGTGTCTGCTGATAAATGTTTCAATGAATAAAATTCTTATACCATGAAATCTAACAAATGAGATAGGAATAAATAGAATTAATCAAAGCACTGACTGTTTGCTACTCACCTGTAACTTTAAAATGAATCTGAAAGAAGTCACAAAAAGCTATTTGGTATGTAAACCCATGTGGTTATTTCCTTTGTCCAGTTATCCAAATATCCACTGTAATCATTTTCCTTGAATCAGGCCTTTAACCTTGTGTACATCAACAATAACTTGAAAGAAATACAAAAAAAAAAACAATACTGTAGTCATTTATATTTCTAATTTCTTGCTGTAAATCCTTTCCAATACTGACTTTTTAAAACATAAATGGTCAGAAATGTATGTGGCTTAAAGTTCACATTTTGAACCCCTCCAAATTAAAATCTTTATTCCACCACATTGAAACCATTACAATTAACTGTCCATTTTAAGAAGAGGTAAAGAACATGCACAGAAAAACTCCTATGTGCTTATGTCCATCTGGAATGACCAGTGGTCAATGAGGCCAAATACTGGACTTCAGCAAGGAGACCTACTGTGTTTACCTTTATCCCTTTAAGACTTGATCAGTCTTTGCTCTTCAAGTTATTGTTCTCACAGGATGATGCCATTATTCAGTCACTATTCCATTTATGATCTTAAAATTCAGGATGCCTGACCAATGTCCAGTGGTTGCAGAAGGTTCACATAGTTGCACAAATCAAGACACTCATCACACATGTGCACATGGACAAGAACACTTCCAGCCAGTACCAATGAACTAGGTGACTCCCCACATATTCCCGCCAATGGCTTGCATACCAGTCAGTTAGAGATTGTTGGGGCTCTAAAGGGGAAAATCTATATTGCCAAGCCCCTAGTCTAAAATTTTAAATGTACAACAGGAGTCCTGTTCAAGTCCTCTCCACACTATTATACCATTTATTATCAAATCTGATTAACAGAATGTCAAAACTGTTGAGCCTGGAAATAATGAATTCTATGTGTAAGGGAGGCTATGAAAGAGGGAAATAATTTATAATTAATCTTGTTTAATGACATATTTGATCAGAAAATGAATGTACTGATACAATCCAAAAGTATATGGCTCAGTAGAAATAAATGACTGAACATATACAACAAACAGAGAAAAAAATAATGCATGCATCAGCAGAAAAATTACCTACATGTATACATGTTTGACTTTCCATACTGCAAACATAAATCAAGGCTGCTAGACTGGGAGAATGAACACCATGTACTTTTAACACTGCCACACCTGTGATTTCTCTGTACAGTATACCAGTTCGGACTCTGATATAACACTTACTGTTCTCTACATATCCATTGCAAGGGTGGGTTTGTAATCAATGTCACAAGTGGGAGTGGTCCACATTTTGGCACACATACCAAGCCTCCAGCAGTAGCCTTGAAAGAACTTGCACAATTATCTATGTACACAGGCAACGGAAGGAGACACAATTGATAAAAAGGGAAACTAATATTGGTCTGACACATGTACAGTATCACATGTTTATTGTTTCTGACTTCCTCTATCATCTAGGGGAGGTTCTTATATGGATTAGCATGCAACACAGACAGACAGATATACACATATATACATGCATTTTATACCAATTTCAAATTTTTATAAGCATACTGATAAACCAATTTACTTTTTTCCCCACAAACTGCAATGTTATATAAGTTTTATTGGTTACACAAATTGAGACATTCTTAATTTATATAGTAAATTATGAAGGAGCAAGTCAATTAGAAATTTATTGACAGTCAATACCAGAAATCATGTTCCAACAATACTAAGTTCATAACTTCTTGTCTATCCTATTTTTAATGTAAAGTCTCATACCAAATTTGCCTTTTAAATCAATTAAGTCTTCAAAAGCTAGAGTTCAAATTAAACTGAAGAACAAAGTACTAACACAAAAAAGTGCAAATGAAACTGAAGTGCTAAGTTTTGAGTCAAACTGGACCACATCTACACAAAATTCTGGCAGAAAATGGTGAAAACTGAACGTGACCAGTCTTTTTAATGTGGTGCCAATGGTATCCTTCAAAAGTTAGTAAGTGGAGATAAGACTAACGGGTCAAGTAAAAAGTCAAACAATGTCCAGAACTCACAGAAGTTATGCCGGAAAACTAAGAAAACAAAACTCAATGTAGGTTTTTGAACCTTAATGCCAAATTTGATTTCAATCCATAATTTCTGTCAAAAGCTCTTGGGTGGAAACAAACTGTGATCATAACAGACGTAAAATTATGGAGTGGAAAATTTATGGGTAGATCTGTATCACCTGCTTCATAGATATGATGGGTATATATAAAAATTTTCACAAAGATAGGTCTCGATGCCTAACTGGGAGTATTCAGTCTGTTTTTATCTTATCTAACTTTAATTAATACAATATACTGACACCATGAATAGAAACACATGAAAAAAAAGGCCATTCATAATTAAACCAGCAAATCCTACAATCAAGGGGGCTTAGGTTGGCAAAATTTTTCAATGACAGCAGTTTGCCTCAAATTAAAAAAGAAATCTGACATACAATTAAGACTCTTTAACCTATAATGCATTTACCCAGATGCAAACAATATATTCAGGGAATACATTTTTGTAATTTAAAGGATTTTTTTTTTAATTCTGAGGAGTTACATTTTCAGATCAAAGGAATTTCACTGTATTTTCATAACTTTATATTCCTAATAACTGACCAAAATAAGTCTAAGAAATGCCACGATAACAAAATATCCACCTTACATTCAATATAGTTATGTATTATGTCCACCTGTCTTGACAGACTAACAGATCATGCTTGTTTTGTCTTTTATTATTTTTGCCACATAGGAGTTAACTAAATATGACCTATTTTCTATTTTATTTTTTTTACAATTATTTCTTCAGGAAATGGGATGGACATTGCATTCCAAGGAACATATCACTGCATATACCGACTTGTAAGTCAGGTCCAACTGCATATCAGGATCTGTTATTTGTTCTACTGATTACTCCTAACAAACTGCATAGACCCAGACCTGGTGGTGAATTATGTGATTATATACCATATTCTTTTAAAAATCTTACATGGCAAGGAATTAAAAAGAAAATATAAACAGATGTAAATATTAACATCATTTTCTATTATATACATCATATAAATATCTTTTTTACAAAATATATTTCACAAGCTAATGAAATTTAAATTTCATCGATGAATGTAACCATATATTGTGAAAAGAAGGAAGTAATGTAATCCAGTAAATATGTCATCTTTGTTTTATTAATTAATCCAACTGCATATTTCAAGTACACCATCTCAATGAACAAATATCCCAAATACTATGACCATTTATTTTTAAAGTTGAGTAGATATGCTTTAAAAGAAACATGGGAAAGAAGCAATGTGGAAATACTAATAGAATTACCAATTTGAAAATCTGAAAACTGAATTTTTGAATGCCATTTTTCCTTTAAATGTCCTAACAAATTTAAGCAAATCTTGTTTATTCTTTTAATTAGGTTTCTTTTACATTTTTGAAATTGAAAAGGGGGGAAAATGCAGCTGAAAATCAAATATCATTTCTCGTTGCAAGTAACTAATTAAATTAAACCAAATAAAAAAAGAGATCATGTTTAAATGAACCAAATGTTCTTTCATTCTCAAAGAATGTACTCCAAATGACCCTTAATGGTCTTGTCTTGATTATGCAGTCCATGCTGACCTTTCAAATTCTTCCCCCTTTTTTTTCCCCCTTGCATTATGATCTTATACAAGTACACACATATTAAGTGTATAGTACTTGTATGGTACTCCATACTGGTAATGTGGTCCAATTTTATAAAAATGATGCTGAATGCTGGGAAAAATTCTTTATTTTCATTTCTTCCACTAAAAATACACTCCTTCCCAATGGCATACTTCCATTTATTGACAACAAAACTGAGATTACAATTGTGTGCAACAAAGTTCTAAGTACCATCTATTCTCACTAACAAGAGGAGTCCAACTACAAACTGGAGAGACCCAGATCTGCTGTCGCATAATGCACTGGCAGATCTGAGTCTGTGCAGTTTGTTAGGACTAATCAGTAGAACAAACAGCACAGACCCTGATCTGCTGGTGTATTATGCTACATCAGATCAGGATCTTTGGTTTTTTTTGCAAATTTACTCAACTATAAGCAAGTATACACAGTAATGCTGGAGCTAACCTTGCATGCAAACTTCTCAACTACATTGTTATCAGTGGTTATATTGTTTTATTTTTATTTTTAACAAAGAACAAAAATTACACATGTAAATATTTTGCTGAATTTTACCACAAATTCGGCACAGTCCTTAGCATATATTTTAGTGGGAGCCCTAGTTTTTAATACTGATATTGGGAAGCAATGAAATATTTTGTATAAAGTTATCTATCCCCCACAGAAAGGGCAAACGTACTTTAGTCATCCAATGAATAGTACCCATTACTACCTTATGATGACAAGACTTTGCTTGACCAGTCATTCATGTCCGATACTTCTGCAACTGGTACAACCGTATACGGATTTGAAGAGATGTACACATTTACCTTACCACAATGGTATGTTGTCTGTTTGATCATCGATATCACTGTTCCATTCAATCAATTTAACAAGCATTTTTAACAATTTAAATAAATATTTCATTCTGAGAGAGTCACGGTTATTTTGTAAATTTTACAGAAATATAAAATTCAGTTACCTGGAAGAAAATAAAATTTTAAGTCTATTAATCAATATCATCAGGAATCAGCAATGTATTTAACTTTATGAAGAATTTATATTCGTAGATCAACAATGAATTTTCGTCAGTTGGAGGAAATATTTCCATTTTATTTTCACTGACAGTTATTTTCACATACTATATAATGGTTAAAGTGCTTTCATTAAGCTGAATGGTCTTACTTATTTGTAGTCTGCCGTTTTGTTGGCATTTACACTGAACAAAGAAAGAAAAGCTGCATTACCTGGAGCAGTTATTCACATATTTTACTTTTCCTGGTAATTTTGGTCCTAAAAAAAGTTTAACTGTTATGAAAAACAAACTTTAATTGCTTACATTTATTCATAGAAAATTATAACATTGTTTGGTCACTTAACATTCCTAATAATCCTCAATTATTCTGAGTATTAAGACAAAAAAAACATGATTTCTGGTCAGCCGATCTTCCCTGTTTCTCACTGCCAACAGCAGAAATTATTCCCCCATGGTTAAAATTTTTTTTAAAAAATCACATTAAACATATATCATGTTTTAAAAAAATGACCTGCCCACCCTAATTAAAATGGGTGCAATAAGAAACATTTTATTTTTTTGCATAATCAACAACATTACAACACTATTAGCTACATTAATTTTGAGCTGAACAGTGCATATTTGTCTGACATCAGTAGACATCTTTACATGGTCATAAAACTTCTTTGGATATTATTATTCCGTGTTTAACATATTTCTCCAGTGATAAACTTCCAGCGGCCTATTCTGTGTTTATTCAAAATACAAGGGTGGGCTTTAATTAGCCTGTTACTAGTGCTTATAAAATCCAAACAATTAAACAACTCAACAGTTGACACCTGTGTACTGTTTGATAGATTGCTGATCCTGATTAATAGAAAGTAGAGCAACTTACATGAACGGATAGGTTTTTTTGAAAGCTGTCACAGTATGGAGGAAATGCTTTATGTCTGTCTTAAAAGTCAGATGATGTCATTTTTTTAAACACAGTGACCACCTGTCCTCTAGAGTTATTTTGTGTGCATGTATATTTGCCTCTGGGTCTAATAAAGTTATCTGATTAACTGTTGAACACCACATCAACACATGGATGGTTATGTCATGCCAAGAAAACTGAAGTCATGTGCCTTGCCCAGTGATGCACCAGTGAGACTGGCTTTGCACAGAATGCAGTCAAATTTATACTATCCTCTGGCTTCAAGTCTGGCATTCCAACCAATAATCTGCGAAGAAACTTTTTCATCTATTGCTTAATGCATACACTTGCTTCAAAGACCAAGAACAAACTGCACAGACCTAGATCTGCCATTACATAATGTGCCAGCAGATCTGTGTTTATGCAGTTTCTTAGGAATAATCGTCATAATAAACAATATAAACCCTGGTCTGCCAGACGATCAGGGTCTGTGTTGTTTTCAGTTGGACTAAACTTGCACAAAAGTCTACACTGTACTCATATTTATGCCTAAAGGGCATCAACCAAGTGACTGAGTTATGAGCATGATATATGTACAGGAACATGGGAATACACATCAAAATCAAGCTAAATATAAATAGATTTTACTACTAGGAAAGTCAAAATGTTTCAAAAAGTTATGTATAGAATGTTCCCTTTCATGACCTCTCATTTACAAACCAATAACTTAGTATCATCAAATACAGAAAAATTCACATGCTACACAGAAACATTTTGCCAAAAAATTAACAAAAGTGAAAACATCAATACCTACATAAAGATCATATAAACGATATTCTTTCAATTCTTACCTGTTGTATCATAAACAGTGACCATGGTCTCCATCATATTCAACTCCTCTCCAGTACTCCTATAAAAGGGAGACAAGATCTCCAGCATTTAAAGAAAAAGACCAAAAATAAAAATGGATCAAGAATGCCTACCAGCAAAGACTGCATTAAAAAAAAAAACATTTTATTCTGGTGAGCAAACTCAGGTTTTATTTCAAAGAAACATCCATGCAACTCACTCTCTCTTTGAAATCATTTTGAAAGAAGGAGAATATGATCATTCAAAGACAAGATCTTTCAAATAGCATCAAATTATTTTTGAACTTTCAGAATGTGCTTTCATAAACAAACATTTTTTATGTGAGCAATAATTAGTAAGACAATTTGTTATGATTAAATTTTATTGTGGGGGAAATGAAATCCTTCCAGTTTTGTTTTTTTTTCATCAAATCTAGGCATTTTTTCAAATGGCATCCAGCATCTAGCTCCTGGCCAGGCATATTTACAGATGGCATCAAGTATTTAGCTCCTGGCCAGGCATTTTCATTTACAGATGGCATCCAGTATTTAGCTCCTGACCAGACATTTTTACAGATGGCATCCAGCTCCTGGCCAGGCATATTTACAGATGTCACTCAGCATCTAGCTCCTGGCCAGGAATGTTTTTTTTTGCAGATAGCATCTGGCATCTAGCTCCTGGCCAGGTATATTTACAGATAGCATCTAGCATCTAGCTCCTGGCCAGGAATATCTAGAGATGGCATCCAGTATTTAGCTCCTGGAGTTCAAGAGATGAAATTCAAGATTTATCATTCAAATTCAAACTAGGATTCTTTACTGAATGGTTTATGTGTTAAGGAAAATTTGATAAACATAGCAACAGCATATTGCAGACTGTGCCATAGTATCCAATATATATTTTCCATAAATAAGCAAGAGTATTGTGAATGATAAATTGTAAACCTGCCATGTGGTAAGCAGAATTATTATAAACCTATCTCGTAAAACCTTCTTTAACTGGTCAGATATGCAGGTACTATGTCACACTAACTAGATGACTGCCTTTCAACACTAAAAACAACAAGCTATTTCAATGCTCAATGCTAGCAAGCCTTGTGACAGATACACCAAAGCATGTGCTACACTTGTGGGTATCATGTTATTAACAGCAAGGTTTGCATTTTCCCTCAGGTATATGGTGATTTGCAGTTTCATTTGCAGTTCCACGATTTATCAATGTGCAGACCCTGTTTTTCCGAGGTGTTATACATTATCAAATTGTAGCTTTAGAATTTTCAGCCTTTGGCTTCTAGATTGAAAACTACAAATCACCAACTATACACAGCACTCCTCAAAAAGGTTTTAATTTTATTGTAGTTGACTTTGGGGAAGAACCAGACCTGCCAACCCTAACAAGACCTTCTCAGTAAGAGAGTCAATTCTTTTTCTGTAAGTTGGACCTGTTTTCAGTAATATGTAATAAAATATCACGTACCACTATTACCAAGCTGGAAAACATCCATTTATAAGTCCAGTGGTGATTCAAGACTGATGCAGTGATGGTAAACAAAACATTCAACTCAAAAAGTTTGTCAAGTTTACTTGAACTTTAATGACCTTTATTAAAGTTTCACAAATTGCAGTTCCAAGCTCCTGGACATCTCTCAACTTAAAAAAATTCAATTTCACTTAGGCCATGGAAACGACAATCATCTTTCCCACCATGTGACACATTCCAGTGTCCACTAAATATAACTGTTGCCCTTCCTGCTTTTTTTCCCTTAAACAATCTGAATATTCCCTTTTATTCGTTTGCACTATTAAAACTTTTTAAGAGGTTTATTGTCCCTTTCGTCCTTACCCATTGCTTGTTGGAAGCCATTTTTAAAAAACAATAAGTGAAAGCTTGATCATGCAGATGTTTTATATCACAAAATATGTGCAATTTAAAGTGTCTGAGATACTCTGGTAAAGTTAGCCTGGTTCCCTGACTAATTTCCCTGAATCGAGCTCCGAATCAAACAGGGGCAAGTCAATATCTGGATTTTACTGCAATCACATTTCCGTGCATTAATTCCATAAATCAGTATTTTAAGCACATTTCCATAAGACTTACGGCAAAACTGTAAGTATTGGCAGGTCTGAAGAACTAGCATAGAAGTGAATGTGTGGCTGGGTTTTGGAGAAAAATACAGCAGGGGAGGAAGGAATACTCTAATGTATATTGTGACCTTAGACCTGTTCAGCCCCAATTGGATAAGTGCCTTTCTGGTTTCAAAAGCAAACAATCCATTATCTGGAAATGGTTTGTGGCATAGGGCTTTAAATATTCTGTGGAAACTGTTTTCCTTTTTGGGGTCCCTCTGACCTTAACTTTGAACTTTTAACTGCAAAAATAAATCAGTGTCTTCCCAGTTTCAAATGCAATCCATCTACAAAGTTTAGTCAAGGCATGCAGTACAAAATTTAAGTAGTTTTTGAAACCTGTTTCTCCTTCTTCTTGTACTGTGACCTTGACTTTTACTTTCTCTCCCCAAACTGTGTACACATCTTCCATGTCTCAAATGCATGTTGTCTACGCTGTCTGGTCAAAGTAGGTCATAAAGAACTAAAGATACGCGAAAAATAAAATTGTTCTAGAAGCCATCACTAACTTTAACCATTTAATCCCAAAATCAATGGGGTTCATTTTAAATCTTGGATGAAAGCTGCTTAAAAAGTGTGGTTAAGGTATCTGGTATACTGTCAAGCTAATGTAAGGAAATGAGTTTCTTTCCTTCAGTCTATGTGACCTTGATGTTTGACCTAATACATTTCTCTCTTTGTTCCAAATTACAGACTGATGGACATATCATAATACAAGAGATGCTGCTTATAACAGGCATATAAAAACTGATAAAAACTGTGGACTGTAACTTCTAAAATGAATATTTAAAAAAGAATCACAGAGAAGAGTGTCTTCATACATATACATGCAAATGTGCCTTCTTGTGCCTTTGCAGTATCAGTCCTGCACAAAGAGTTTATCTGAAACAGAAAGGAAAAGAACTATTTATTCATGCTGAGGAAGACTAGCAAAATAAATATATATATATATATATATATATATATATATATATATATATATATATATATATATATATATATATATATATATATATCTATCTATCTATCTGCCTGACTTTATTCATAACAAGAAATATTCAGAATCCCAAAGGATTACATCCTTTAAAAATACAGATGTGTAAAACATGGTAGATGACAGAAAAATGTATTCCAAATCTTCTCAAGTTACACCCCAGCTAGAAACAGAAACAGTACATTCCAAAACACTTCAAATCTGTACCAAGCATACCACAGGAGATTAAAATGTGAATAAATGAAACCAAGGCCAGGGCCTGTATGTTGAGCCCACAACCAAAATTTTGCTGTAAAATATGTGACCTTGACCTCAAATGACTGAATAAGTATGTCAATGAATTGTCTTGGATTCACAATGTTTCATCCCAAGTAACAAGAAAATACATCAAGAGATATTGGAAATATAAGCAAAAATATAGTTTGAACTAAAACGTAAATGCAAATTTTCCATCACTATGACCCTGACACCATGATAAAAAAGTAAGAGCACATGTCAACTCTTAACTTCATAATGATTCATCCAATGTAGGAAGAAAATCCATCAAGAGACTTAGGAAATACAAGCAAATGTAAAATCTTTCACCAAAACCTTTACAAATTTTTTTATGATTGTGTCCTTAGACCTATGGTCAAACAAGACACAAAATGAATTCTTTTAGTTTCATAATCAATCATCCCAAATAAGAACAAAATCAATCAAAGGGTTTAGGTTATATAAGGAAATGAAAAAAAGTTCAACCAAAATCACAAGACAAATTTTATAAGACTGTGACACAGAGTACAAAGTAAAAGGAAGTATCAAATTTATCATCTTAGGGTCTAACTGCTTCATGCCATGAATGACCTCTATCATGGGGTTTATGAATCTTCAGCATATACCATAAAAAATGAACTAAATTGAAAACCTCAAATGCTGATGATGTTGAATGTTGTTAAAAAAACTTGTATTTTGATAAGCAACAATGTTGTACCACTAAGAGTCTGTAGTCTCATTTATTAAATGTCTTCAGGACCTTTTAGGGGTCTTCAAAGGCCATTAAATGGGCCATTTCCCAATCAGAAGTATTTTAAGCTCATGTACAATTCCAGATTTTAGCAATTTACCATAAAAGATATTCTTTGTGACTGGTCAATTATTTTCCATTCCAAATCACCCTGGAAAAATTCCTTCTTGTTTTTCCCCTCTGCTACCCTTGACAAAGGCTTTTATACTTTACTTTTTACAGTGTATATGAGTGCTACAAGGTCATTTTGCATATCTATAGGCAATGTAATAATGACATGGAACAAAAACTTGTGATATAGAAGTCCGTGTCATAAGGAGTCTACTTGAAGCTCTAATTTTAGCCGACATTTGTCAAATGAGGTCATAAATCATCTCAAGCCATCACAACAACATAGATGCTGAATAAAAACCTTGTATGACTGATTTATGACACTTGTATACTGTATATACTCCATTATAAGTCAAGTCAAACTGCAAACAACAAAGATCCTGATCTGCCATAGCATAATGAGCCTGCAGATCAGGGTCTAAGTTGTTTTTTATCTATAATTCCTAACAAACTGCACAGACCTAGATCTGCCAGTGCATTATGTGACAGCAAATCTGGGTCTGTGCAGTTTGCAGTTGGACTTCTCTTAAAAGTGACTATATACAGCACTATGTGGCAGTACAGGAAATCTACCAAATGGCCAAATAAAAACAACTATTATGATAAATTAGGACCATTGAATCTTTAAAAGGTTCCATTTTGTCTTTTTAAGATGTGAACTAGATTTTCATTCACAAAATATGTGTGGCCCCATTGCAGGCCATAACAATCCAAGTTCCAAAAATTCAAAATGTATAAAACATTTTTGAAAACTTTTACCATGGTATCAAATTTAATCAGGCCATCTACATACAAACATAACAAAGCAAACTAAATTTCATGTGTCTATCTTAAATGGCTTTTTGCCAATTTGTGTCAAAAAAATGTTATGCCCCCCACTGCACACACCCCCCACCCCAATTCCTAATCCCAAAAGTTCACAAGGGCATGAACAAGAGTCCCTTGAAGGGACTTGCACTCTACTGACTAAAAGAATTTCCAGGAATCCAATATAAGACCATATCTTCTTTTTAACTCCTGAGTGTTCAAACTATCTCTGACATTCTTGACTCACAAGGTTTTCAAACTAACCACTTTCAATTAGGACCACTAGACAACATAAGAAGTCTTTTCATGCAAACCTCTAGCTGATATAGCCATCCATTCTAGCGAAGTAGTGATAACAATTTCAAGATGGTCGCTGCACTGTAATGTCCATACTGAATGTTCAGGTGGCACCATTTTCATTTCAGATCATTTCATGAAAAGTCTTCTGGTGAAAACCTTATGCAATTTTTTACTTTCTCTTCCAGAGGTTAACTAATAACAAGGTTTTCAAGATGGTTTTGTGGAAGTCATATTTTGGATGTCAGATTAATACCAATTTCATTTAGGACAAACTAGAAATCGTAAAAGATGGTAAATGTGGCAGCCATTATCATTTAGCATTAATTGGACATCATAAGAAGTTTTCTGTTGAAAGGTCCACATCATCATGACTTTCTGTTGAGGTAGAAAGCAATAACAAGATTTCCAGGATGGCTGCTGTGGTGGCTGTATTGGATGCCAGGTCTACACCATTTTCATTTAAAAACCAACTAGACATCATAAAAAAGTCTTCTGGTGAAAACCCCATATTGATATGACCATCCATTCAGAACATTAGTAGTGATAACAAGATTTACAAGATGGTTTCTGTGGCAGCCATAATGGATGTCTGAACAACACCATTTTCGTTTCAGGACCAACTAGACCATGGGATGAAAGTGTGTATAAAGTTTCATGGCAATCCTCCAAGTACTTTAGGAGAAGCAGTGAATATAAACGTGTGCTATCAAATGAAAATATATCAGACGATGGACTACAGGCCATCCCAAAAGCTCTCCTTGGGTCTATGATGAGCAGAGCTAAAAATTAACCAAGAGTTCCTCAAAAGGACCACAGATCTATTGGCAGAAAAGAATTTGCAAGAATGCATGAGTCTACTTTACCCCTCTTACTGTTTATTTTATTTATTTTTTTCAATTTTGTATCTAAATCATCTTAGATATTGAGAAATTCTTAAATACCATGGCAACACAAATATTTACATATAGGTCTGAATCAGTATCTTCACAAGGTAAGTTTTGTACAAAAATCTTTATCATGGCCTTTGACCATGAACATGATATAATGGAGAGTTGTTGTTGTTGTTGTTATAGGGTTTAACGCCATTTTTCAGCACTAGATAGGCTATACATGGCGGCCAGTATTAATGGTGGAGGAAGAACCCTGGAAAACCCCGGGAAGAACCACCGACCCACGAGAAGCTACTGGCAGGCTTTCTCACGTACCCACGTTAGCCGAGCCTGGACTCGAACTCACGCAGACAGAGGTGAGATGGCAGTGATCCGTAACGATCAGCGCTTTAGACCACTCGGCCACTCGGGGCCCCTATAATGGAGAGAAGATCACTGAAATCATTTCAAATATTACTGAGATATACGCACTCACTTAGCCTAGTCCCATCCATGATTATATTTCACTGAGGACAAGTGATAAGCCATAGGAAATCTTTAAGTGAAAACTCCGTTTTAATATGAATGTCCATTCCTCGGAAGTAGTGATTTCATTTTCAAATTGGCATCCATGGTGGCCACAGTGGATGTCAGATCGGAGAATTTTCATTTAGAATCATCAACATACCATAAAAAGTCTTTTACTGAAATCCCCATGCAGATATGACCATCAGGAGTAGCAATAATTCAAATTTTGTAGCAACAGCCAAATTTCCAAACTGGTCAACATAGCAGCTAAACTGAAAATGTCATGTTCAGCATCATTTCATTTAGAACCATATACAAGTCATATGAAGTCTGTAAACCCCATGTCATTATGTATGATCATAAGGGATAGTAGGCAACAAGATTTTCAAGATGGATGCCACAACTGGATGTCAGATTCCAGAGTTCTTAGTCCAAAAGAAAACCAAATGGCCCTCATTATGGGTATATGACCCAATTCCACAGTTTAGTAAGGCCAAATAAAGAAGTATGTGGGGCCCTGGTTACTTGACTGACATTATTTTTAACTGCCAACAACACTTTTAAAAAAATTAGAACCAAGACCCACCCATCCTCCCCCAGCCAAAAAAAAAAATTTGGAGAAAAAATAAATAAACAGATGTAACTACAATGGAAGTTAAATTCAGGATATAAATAACACTTTTTTTAATTTATGCTTCATTTAAATAACAACAAAATAAAAATAGTTTGTACTGACCTACCAACTGTAACTTATTTTTTTCAATGTAACCAGGACCACTCTATGTTTTTATTTGCAAACTTGAGGTAAACAATGTGCCACTTCAAAATTTCATAAGGAAAATTTGATGGGCCCATGATATCCTAATATTGTTCTTGGAGCAAAATAAATGGTGTATTTAAATTGATAATAAATGGGGCCCATAATAAAACAATTCAAGTGGAACTGTGTTACACATTTTATTGCTAACTGACACTGGCCCATCCCAAGAATATCCCAGAAATTTAAAATGAACTCTAATCAGGATCTTTACATACAAATAATGTCAAACAAATTTCATTTGTCTACCTTAAATGCTTCTTGCTTAGTCATGTGTGACAATATTTTTATCAAAAGAAAATCTTTTTAAGTCCAAAAACTTCAACAATATTTAAAATGAAAGAAACTGCTGTAATGGCTGAAAATCTAATTGGGTCAGCTACATAAAACTGCAAGTCTACAAAATTTCAGATTTTTGCTCAATGGAGTCCAAGCAAAGGTTTGAAAATGTAAACAAATATTTTTTTGAAAATACAGATCATGCTGACAGGAAGCTGTAACTAATAATTAATGGACATAAGCTCAAAATCAATCTCCCCCCCCCCCTTGGGCTGAAACATAATATTCAGAAATTACAAAGCAGACATGAATGTGGCAAGAATTTCAAATCTGTTGATGCTGTGACCCTGATCTTTGAACTTGGGATGTGGATGTAGTAAGTAATATGGTCTTCCCTGGGATTCAGTCATATCCCCAAGAGACTCTAACCATTGCCCACAACTCTGACCATTCCCAACAACTCTGACCATTCTAAAAAAAAACTCAGATTATTGTTGGAAACAGTTCTGTACAATCCCTGCTTAATGCACACAAAAACTCAATGATAGGGTTAGGGTGTGGTTACTGGACTTAAATAAAAATGTGGTCTCTCAAGACAGGTGGTCTCTTATAACAGGTCTGTCATGTGATCAACATTAGTCACTGACGAAGGTAGTGTGATATTGCCAAAAATTTTGAACACTGAAGATATTTATGCTCTGAGTATGTGAGATTACTAATGATCGTGAATTATCCAGAGCAAGCAAGTAACCTTTTCAGTTGTACTCTCATAAATGGTCATGGTTTCAAAGGATTAAATAAATATCAGTGGTATTTATCTGTTTTTGTGATGCAGCCATGCATAGCTATGGTGTTATGGAACAATCTGCATTTTTTCTGCAGATATTACTAAACAGTTGTGGTTACAATGGATTTAATAAATGTCAGCAATATTCATTTCATTTGTTTTAGTGAAATTATAAAATTCTGTACTTAAAGGGTAATTTCAATAAGTCTTAGAGTCAAATCGTAAAGACGGGTCTGTGAATATACTACTCCCTACCAGCAGGTGTGCCTCCACCTAACCCAAACCACACCACCACCAGCCAGACACCCCTTTTTAATATTGATCTTAATCCAAAACCTTTAAAACTGATCCTACTCTAAGGTTTAGACAGATGTTTGGACATGAATGAAGACACCAAATTGATTGCTATATCAAGCTACTGCTAAGAGAGGCTTGACAAAAATAGTTCTGAGAATCTCTTGCCTTTGCCCATAATGGCAACTTTCTAACAACTTTCTTACACCATTTGTGTGCTCTTGCTGATAGACATTCATAACACTCCAGTTACAAAAAATGCCAATCAACAGTTTGGTTCCAAAAACCTGACAAAAGAGCAAATTACCATCTTCACATGATAAAAATGCCACAAAATGTGTACATACAAAGGGTAATACACCTGTAAAATAGACTTTTCAACACTAATTGTGTCTTCTGACCTGTAATACACCTGTAAAATAGACTTTTCAACACTTCTGACCTGTATCAGATCCCTTTCATAATGTAGAAGAGGTGGATAGAGCAATTCACCATTTCTTATCTGACCAAGACTACATGACAAATATTATCCTACAAGAAGAAAAAAACCACTAAGTAAACACAGTCTTGCAATAGACACAGTGATTTATGAAGATTAATAGCTTAAAGTCAAGGCTAAAACAGTTTCAGATTGAACATAACCATCATAAGGTTAGAGAGTACTGTCTGGGATATTGGCCTTTTGTAGCAAGTCAAAAGCTGGTAAATTATCAAGGCATTTGGGTCAAATTTCAAAATTTCTATAGTTTTCTCATTTTTTTCCTCTGACAGGGACTCTATCAAAACTGGTGTAAGTAGTCTCTATTCAGTCACAAATTTATTTCAGGGAAGGCATAGTGTTGATATACTTGCTTTACGAGTAACAAACCCACTTTGTTAGCACAGTTTTGTTTTCCTTCAGAATAAGACTCCACAACCCTTTCCATACAAAGTGGGTTAAATCCAACACTTCTACAAACCACTTCAATTGCATTTAAAGCAAGCATGTGCATGCTGTCTTCTAACAATAAACCAAAATTGGATTACAAAAATATCTCTTAGATTGGCATAAAGATTTTTTCCAGTGTTTGTCTGTATGTATGTATGTATGTATGTATGTGTAACAGGACATACACACAATCCTAGTTATATACTGCTGATTTAATGTATTGTTCCAAAAATGTACAGGTATAAAATGCAAAATCTTCATGAAAACAAACCCATCCAAACAGAGTTCTATGGAAAAATCCAACAAGATAAAATGTAAAAATGTTAAAATTAAATAAAATATATACCAAATAAAAACAATGTTAATAATGGGAAATTTTAAAAATCCTTAAAGGTGAAGTAAAACTTTATTATACAAACTGCATTCTTCGAGAAACTCAAAGAATTTCTCTGGTGGTATATTGTCAAACAGTTTCTTAATTGAGCTAACATCAAAATGCTTCTTTGCTCAGGGTGAAATCCAATACACTTAAAAAGAAGTGTTCCACTCCAGCTGAGGTTCACCCTTTAGGACTGAGGTATTCATTTCCGTTACACAAAAGGCACAATACAACCTCATCTCGGCAATTTGTTCTATATGAGGGATGTCCCTTCCCATTGACATTTTGATGTTTTGAAGCTTGCTTGTGGAGTTCATTCACCATATTTTGCCAAGTATATACTGCATGCCAATATATACTGTATGTTAAGTCACAGTTCAGAATCTTCCTTTCCGAAACAGGTCATGTGAGGGTAGTATTGGCTGTTTTATTTACCAATTCTTTACCCTTTAATCCAAAGTGACCCACAGCAACAAAATGGGATAGGTTTTCCTGATTTTAAAAGCAAATTGTGTTTCTGCAAGATTTGGGATACTATTCGGTTGTCAAATTTAAGGTCTTACAAGGCTTTCAATATTGAAAGACAGTCTGAAAAGATGAAATTTCTTCCTAACTCAGACTATCACTACTTTCTCCATTATCTCTGACATCATTTTCTTATTTTAACAAAACAAAAACAAAACAACAACATCATAACTTTCCTGCCAGCTTGCCCTGCATTCAAGTCCTGGATGGACCTTAGGTGCACAGAGAACATATGCAATACCAAGTGCAATATTCAAAACAAGCACCTGCCCACCAGTCCAACATCAATATTTTCTGATCAAAAATAAATAACAAACTGAAGTATCTGGTCCATGTGGACAACTGTAAATAATACAAGCTTATGAAAAGCAAATCTATCGGACCAGAGCTCCTTCAGAGCCGAGAAAAATTTAGTTACAAGAGGAACACTAACCTAGTTGCTAATTGGTCATTTAAAAAAAAATTCTTGTATAGGTGATCACATTTAAAACTATTTTATTTCAAAATGCAGGACAACATTTGCACTTTAAACATTTTATAACAAGAAATACCTTGTAAAATTTAGTCACACCCAGGCATATTCTATGTTCTTAGTGATTCCGAGTAGACTTGAAAGCAGATTATCTGATACAGAAATTTGTCACCTTCACAAAGAATCTGAAAATAGAAAAGAAAATTTTTAACATATGGAAAAAGAAAAGCTATATGACTCTGTTGAGCCAGATTACTGGGATCATGTGAAGAAAATTATTATTTTTGATACAGCACTTGTCTTCTGAGGCAACCCCTCATGCAAAGAAAATGTAGCTTCCTATAATGGGATGACTTGCATAAGAGTAACAGAAGTATCACAAGAAAAACATCTTAAGAATGGCTGATCCCCCAAACAACCATAATCTATTACAACTGTAAAATCAATTTGATATTCACAATTTTGCTATTTCATGTGCAGTGTTCTTGATTAATCAATAACTGAAAGAGAAGTTGTGCCCTTTCACTTCTAATAAACAGGGATCTGCCCCTGCCAAGAGCAATCTACCTAGAACATTTAATGAAAATTTAGTCAAGAAAATTTGATTTATCATGCACAAAGGAAAAGCAGATTTTCAACTCCAGTGACCTTGACCTTGGACCAAGCTGTCCAAAAATATGCTTCTTCTCCCTACCCATGAGTAAAGACACATAAGATTGGAATGAAAAAAAGACTAAAGCAAAGTTAATACAAGGACTGATTTTAACTACTGTTTTCAATGTGCATTTCTTTGTGAGTGGAGAAAAATTCAACTTGCAAAATCCTAATGTCAACCTTTTTTAAACCTGTGTATTGTATCTACATTGTAATACATTTACCATAACCCATCAATTTTCTAATAAAAAATTTCAGTTTCACTTGTAATTTTTAAGAACAAAATGCCACACGTGCAGCTGAATTGTTTTACTACAGAACAAAATTTTGATCTTTTGACCCTGAAAAGTTATTAAAAATAAGAGACAATACAATTTCACTGACAGTTTCAGCAACATCTGTATTAGGAACAACCATTTTGTTTTCCAGCTGTGACCTAGATTTTGTATTTGTTTCTATGGATGCTTCAAAATGAAAGAGATGTGGAACAGTATCCTGGTGAGTTTCCTTCCTTGTCATATCCGTAACACATACAGCCCCCAACCCTACCCTTCCACTACCAGTCCCTCCCATTATGTCCAAGATCCCAGTGGTTCATCCTTATTCAACAAGGACTGACTGTTTGTTTACAGTATCACTCCACGATTCCAAGTATTATTTTGCACCTAAGATCCACCCACAACTAATCTGACTGGTTGGGTTACAAGGTCAACAAACATTTGCCATCTCTTTTACTAAAATTCACTGAAGAAAGAAGCAAAAATCATGTATTTTCTCAAAATTGTTCCAATTCTCCATCTTTCCTTAGCCCCTTTTTTTCTACAAAAAATAAAGTTAAAAAAAGCTTTTCATAACCAACCACTCAGATTAGCTGCCTTGCTTGACTCTTATACTTTTGGTACAGACACTGAAATGTGACAGGGTACTTAACATAGCCCTGACAAGTTTCCCTTGTCATTCTGATAACATTCAGAGCCCCCATACCCTTCCTCCACCACCAATCCTTCTCACTATCATCCCTGTGGCTCAATAGCATCAGGTATTCTGGGAGGACCACTAACTAGTAATCTCCCCTCAAACATGTTAACATCATCCTTCTATAAAAGGTGGCAATGACTTCTGCTATAGCTGCAAGCTTTCAGTTCTTACATAGCTACTTTTGTTCATTTACAACTTCTCTGTAAAACATAAAGCGAACCCAATCATAAAATAATCAAAGGTGTTCTAAATACACTGCAGTTTCTTTTATTGCCAAGAAATATTTCTGCAAATTAATATGCCAAGATGTAACCAAGGTATATTTTTGTTCTGCCAAAAAAGTTGAGGTGGCTCAAACATGACAAATGGTATCACAAGTTTTTAAAAATGTTCTGATTGGCAGTACTATGTATTGACACATACTGCAATAGAAAGATCTTAAATGCCGTATGCCTTCAAAATGGCAATACTCATTGATAAAAATATATGACACAAATACCATAGATCAGCCATCCAACACAAAATGCAAGCAATACACATCTTAAGAACATTTTAACTTAAAGACTGACAATATCAGAAATATTTCGATGTTTGATGAATGAAATGTTTTGGCATGAAAAAGAGATACTGTGGTATATGGATAACAGTAATACCAGAACTTGTCTTACGTTTAAGAAATTATGCATCTATTTTTGCTGAAATACAAAAAAAAAATGCATAATTGATGATTTATTGTACAGTAATGAAAAAGTTAGCATGTGCAAAAATGAAAGAAGAGTTTAAAATTTCAACTCATATTTTTAATAAATCACAGGCCATTTGTAAGCATGCAAGTGTAAATGTTTGTCCGGTTTGTTACAGAAACCATCTTGCCCACACACAGACAGATGAACTGATGGAAATCACTACACTATAACCTTCCACCTTTTATTAGGAAGGTTATAAGACTGGGCAACTATGATGCTGGTTGTTGTTGTAGGGCTTAATGCCATTTTTCAGCACACGATAGGCTATACATGGCGGCCAGTATTAATGGTGGAGGAAGAAACCGGGAAATCCCCGGAAAGAACCACCGACCCATGAGAAGCTACTGGCAAGCTTTCTCACATATCCACATTCGCCGAATCCGAGACTCGAACCCACGCAGATAGAGGTGAGATGGCAGTGATCCGTAACGGAGAGCGCTTTAGACCACTCGGCCACTCGGGGCCCCCCTATGATGCTGGACAAGGTGGACTGTTAATTGCATGACCTTTTTGTGGCATCTAAGGAATCCTGAATTAAAGTGTATGTTAACATTGTCACGTGGGTGCATTTGCTCTGATTAAATTGATATTAATTATTGTTATAAAATTTTCTATTGATTGCCATTTAAAGGTATGTGTAATCAAATTCTAGAAAATTACACTCATTACTGAAATAGCTGGTACTGAAGGTCTAAATTACCTGTAAGACTTGTACTTTAATTGGATGCTAACAACCATAAACAGATACAATTAACATCAGGAAACAAAGAAGATTCTTTTAAAAAATATTAAATGACCATTACATCCACATTACTGTTATAAATCATGGACCAATAATCTGAATATAATTGACTGAATACACATGTGGGCCATTTTGGGTAGTCTGAGTTTGTTATGAGCCAAGAACATTAGTGGTCTGACTCTGCTTTTGGCCATGTAGTCCACTAATATCTTTCTTGCAGGTGGTTGTCACAAGGCAATTTATGTACCAAGTTTGGTAAATTTCAATTTATAAATTAGGCAAAGACATACTTATGGACAGACAGACAGGTTGATGAACAGATGCAAGTGATCACACTAATCCCAAAGCTTGTAAAAAAAAGTGTGGGAACAATAACAAATATGGGTGGGGGTTCAATGGTAAGTGATTCAAGTTACTTTAGTTGTAAAACAATTTAATAAACAAGTTGTAAAACAATTTAATAAACAAGTTATTTTTTTTATTGTAGGATACTTATCAAACATTAATTTTTTATTTTATATTTTAAACCCATACCAACAGGATTTATAGGGCACAGATGAAAACTTTTGCTGTTGGTTTTTTTTGTTGGTTATATATCTTTTCACTCATCGAATATATCATGTCAAGAAAACAGGATATAAGTGCCTTTCCCAAGGACACACCAAGTGAACCAACTGAGGTAGGACTGGGTGGTTAATGAAACTATGACCTGTGGATTTTGAGTCTGATCCCCAACCAACTGTGCTATCATGGCTTCCCCCAAAGATGATCAAGTCTGGACAGTTATTCACACTATTTTTAATATAGCCAAGGACAGATAATAGTTAGTCATCACTGACCCAATCTGCATCAGTAATATTTCATAGTTATTCTAGAATCATGCAAAACCTTGTTGATAGTAATGAGGTCTACTATCAAATCAAGCAACAATTTTTTTTTTTTTGATGATTTTATGAAACATATCTGATTTTTTTATCCTCCTCTATAGCTGTGGTAGCTCTGTAGCAGGTTCAAAACCACCCAGGTTTACCTGTGTTGGCTACATTGGTATGTCCTTCAGAAAAGTACACAGCTCCCATTTCCTCTGCATCCTACAGTTTCAAAACCAACAAAAGCAAAACATCTAAAGGATCAAAACAGCCTTGGCATATAAAGATGTTGCCTAGGATCTGAACAAAACTGTGACAGGCCTAGTGGCTACCAGATTGCTGGGCCTGGGGAGGGCAACCAGATCTGAAATCCAGGTAGCCCAGGATGCTACTAAGATGATCAAGATATTTTTTTCTACATTTTCTTAAAACATATCAATAAATGTACTAAACAACAAGGAATGATTATTATTAATTACTCAAAAAAGGATAAAGGAAATGTAGTCCATTTAGTCTAATTATATTCTTGCATTATCTCAATCAAAAACACCTCTATACACTGTTGAAGACAATTACATACTGACTACAGAAAATCCAAAAGTACATGTACTTTTCTTTGAAAATTGTCACTAAAGTAACCATGAAAAGCTAAGTTTATAAACAAAGATAATTTTTTATCAGAGTAGAAACTGAGACACCTGCAATCTACAGCCTTGTATCATTTGCATCCTAGGTAACACAGGAAGTAATACTACTCTTACATTTCCTTGGTAACAAGGAGTAATATTTGTACATGAGCACACAAACTGTAATATTCAGGATGGTACCAAATTTCATGGCCATTTTTGTTTAACTACAGTCTATCTATTATCTATTGACTTGCAAGATGCACTCATATACAGTAGCAGATTATGTAGATTGGGGGGGGAGGGGGGAGTAGTCAGTCAAAATGCTTATTCCAGAACAAAGATTTAGGGCTGAAATTACTCACCCACCCCCATACCCCTTACAATAGGGGCAATTTATTTTCTGAATATACAGAGAGATTTAATGAGGTAAGACAGTAGGGCTTGAAAATATGATGCACCATTTTTACACCTTGTTTCTTCTTTCTTTTCAGAAATGTGTATCCTAGAATAGACTCCAAGTCACATGGTCTGCTTCCCTGTAGAATACACTTGGCAAGGACAGATCCCTATTTATTCCCAGATTTATACCCCATTTATTTAGGTCTTTCCATTTAAAATGGTATACTTTTCAGTGAAAACAGAAAGCTGTTTATTTTAAGCAAAGTAAATGTCCCCCACCCCCTCAAACATCCAAAGACACAAAATTCTAGACTTAAATCGGAGATGCACGTTTAGAAATTATTTCAATCATTTCTGAGAATTTATCAACTAAAAACTGCAACACTCCAAGCACAAACACCATGCAAATTATTTTCAAATTTTCTCAATTACAGGTTAGGATTTCTGCCTTATCCTCCAATTATAAATACTTTTGCAAAACAGATATCATCATTTAAAGATTTTAGCTAAGGTGCAATTTAAGCATACACTGTCACAATCTTGTTCACATATTTTGTTCACAATTTTCACTTTCTGAAAGATATTTCTTACTAAATCAATGTCATTATTTTACTCTCCTCTACATCTGTTAAATCATACAAGTAAACTTCATTTAGTATCTTTAAATAATCTGAGATGGACAAAATGCCAAAATTATATATATAAGACAGACAGACAGACAGATAGGTACAGAGAGAGGGGGGATTTAATGGCACATCAGCACAATTCTGGCTGTGCAGCACTAAAAAAATCTAGGTATGAAAGAATGATAAAGCCAAAAACAGCCACAATCCCCAGGACAACAGACCCAAGCAACCAAAAGTTAACATGCACCATGAGAAAAAAGATAAATGCCAAAGATGCTGCAAAAACTCCCTCAAAAGATGTACAAAATAAAAATAAAATCCATAAAATAAATTGGCAAATTTGCTCTCTGCCTGTGTGTGTGCATCTGTGTGTGCTTTCAATTAATATAATTGTGCCTACTTGAGAAACAGACCTTCAGTTACACACTGATCCAAAGGTAGTGAAAACTTAATAGGTAAAAGATCTTTAAAAGGCACAAGAGAACCAATTATTTTTCCTAAGTAAGTATATTTAGTCATTTTGGCTGTGAATTGATAACAATGCCTCTTGGTTTTAAAGCTGTAGAGAAACAGATATCTGATATAACCACATGTGGGGCAACTCTACTACTCCACTGAAAATGCAGTGTAAAACTTGATTGGTTGTTGCTATGGGGCAACACAGTCTACTGGATGACCTTCGCCCCAGACAAACTGGTGTAAGTGTGCTGTGTTAAGTGAAGAATGAGTCATAGCAATTCAGAGAAGTGGGGAGTTAGTAGATGACTTCAGAGCAGCAGACCACAATGAATTTACTGAGCCTACCTGTATGATAAGAAAAGAAGCTCAGTTTACCTACTGGTGAACACTTTAAAATGGGCTCTTAAGATCATAAAGTTTTCAATGTCTTAACAAGGAAGTAAATTTAAAAAGATGGGAATCTTGGTAGATAAATACATATAAACAAGTTTTTAGATAAGCAAACAAAAAAAAAAACACATTAAAAGAAAAAAGAGAGATAATTTCTTTTTAACCCCTTTAGGAGGAAAAGACAGTTTACACATCATGTTCAGTGGCAAGGATCTGAAGGTCACAGATCTAAATTACAACTAGTAATGTAAATAAAAAACAACACCAAAACATATTTTTAAAAAAAAAAACAACTTATTTTTGTCTTTGAACTGGATGATTTAGCGTAGCAAACTCTTATTATAAGCATGACCCAAAGACTAGACAAAGATGTTCTGTAATAAATACAATGTTGGAACAAGAGAAGCTGTTCAATAATAAATACAATGTTACAACATTATAATACAATGTTACAATGAGACAAAGCTGATCTATAATAGATACAATGTTACAACAAAACAAGGCTGTTCTGTTTATCAATGCTAAAAGACTAAGCTGTTTCGTAATAAATACAATGTTATGAGAATGCTGTTCTGTAATAAATGCAAAGTTATTAGACAAAATGGTTCTGTAATAAATACAATTTTACAATGAGACAAGCTGTATCTGTAATCAATACAATGTAACAATGAAACAAAGCTGTTCTGTAATAAATATAATATTCACAGACAATGCTGTTCTGTAATAAATACAATGTTATTAATCTATTATGCAGAAACAAGTTTCAGATTCTCAGAGATAGGAAATCACTTGAGGCAATGTACTGAGCTTTGCAGGTGATGTAATCAGATAGCAGTATTGGTCTCATCACTGCTGTACAGACAGGTCTAAGTGCCCTACTTTTATAATCAAATTAAAAGTATTCTTTTCTACATTTTGACAACTGTAATTACTGAAAATAGTACAAATGAAATGTAACTTTCTATCAAAACAATTTTAACTGCAGAATTCTAAAATATAAAGGCATGGTTGTGCAGGCATACAAAATACAACACCACTACCTACTATATTCTGGAAGTAATTAAGTAATAATGCATGGCACATCATCACAAGAAACAAGTAAAGTTTCCATAAACCAAAGAGATGGGACAGAAAGAATGGTGCAGTTGCATGTTTCCCACTACCGCAGCCGATACAGGCTCATGATGGATGGCTCTAACAATATTAAACAAGAACAATAATAATCAACATTTCTCCTGGGCTTGCAAGTCTGAACTTACAAAGCAAAAACATTTACTCGCCAAACACATGTATTAATTCAATTGCTATATAAACTCTTATAACAAAACTTTCATTATATCAGATCAAAAGAAAGGACTTTTATTTTTACCTCCTGTAATAAATAGTACACTGCCCTCACTGAAACATGGACAATGCTAACTAAAGCTGACTGGATACACATGGTCACTCAACACGGATGATCACTGGACAGGAGTCATTCCTATTTTTAAAAAAAAAACAAAAATTAAACTAATCAACATTGTATAAATTATAGCTTTAAAAGGTTAACACTGTTTGCTTTATTTTTATGCCAATTGTCACAAACTTCATACCTCTGAAACTCCTCCAACATGGTATGTTCTGGGATGTGCAATTTCAGAATTGATGCAAATTTCTCAGATATCGCACCTAACAATCCAATAAATGAACAAAAATCATGCATAATATTTGCAAGTTCAACTATCATTCCTTCACTCAATACCTCCTACATGTGAATTATTATCCCATTTTTCAAATCAAGGAGTTCCTCCCATCCCAAATTTCAGTTGTAGTATAGACCCTCCTTTTAATTCCCATTTATGTACAACTTTTTATGGATTCTGCACATTGCTTTAATCAACTGATTTCAAGACCCAACAAGCAACAACAAGTTTACTAACTTGGAAGAAAACAGTATTCACGATGGCACGTTAACACAAATGCTGGCTATATAATGCTGGCTGAAAATTAATTCCAAAAATATAAAGGGAAAAATTGCAGAAAACTTTTTTTTTTTTTTTATATATTTATTTCTAATCTTCAGTGCCACTTTAAGTGATGCAAGACTACATTACGTTTCTCTCTCAGCAGCAGACATTGTTAATGCAGATTTGTCAAGGTCTTTTTTAGCAAAACTTTCACACACAAAAATGTATGTGACTTTCCCAGTCTGTAAGAACCCTGCAAGTAAGAATAATGTCTTTAAATTTACTCTGTTTTAACATCTTAACAAGTTACAAACACACACCTAGGGCTCAGGGTGGCATAGTGGTCTAAAGCAGTTGCCCTTTACAGATCACTCACCCCTCTATCCACAAGCGTTAGAGTCTTGACTGTCACCTTTAACAGGCTTAGCCCACATCTTATTCACTCTCCCATTTTTAATTATAGACATATTACCCATTGCTGAAACAACTCAATTACACTACCCGAGACAAAATTTTACACAATCAACACATGAAAGGGTAAGACCTCTGCAAGATCAGTCTAACCAGTGTGATGGCGAAATATTACTGAAACATCATCTCTGGGTGATGAATATTTGTTTCATTGATTGCTATGACTCCATGGTCTTAAATTAAATAACAGAAAAGAGCAAAACAATACGTTTTATAAAATTCAACAAATAATTTATTTCCCTAGAATAAAAAGTGAAAATTTAATAAAAAACTTACTGTATTCTGAAATAAATCCCAAATGGTCCTAAAAGTTCTATCAAAAGTCCAAATGTATGATTTTCCAATTGAATTTTAGTGGCGTTCCAAATAAATTCCAATATCTAATGTGTTGATATAAATGTAGTCTCGAATGTGCTATGTGCTAATGGCCACGATTGTGGCAATGTGTCAACAGTCTTTTGATGTATCACAATATAATCCAATATGTCCTTGTCCGAATTCACTCTAATTCCATAATAATGTTTCCATTCAAAAATATTACTGAGCACTTTGTAATTCCTGTGAATATTTTGAAGAAAAAAAATAAATCCATCCAAATTATAAATTGAACACAGCAAGACTGATTCTGCTTCAGATGTTAAGGCAAAAATGAGTAATTTTTCAAGTAAACAACACTGATATAAAAAGCTAACACACAATAATATAACCAGGATGTAGGTCAGTCTCTTCTTTAAAACATTCAAAGTTGTTAACACGTTTAGGAATTTCCAAATGAAAAACTAACATCCTACATTCAGATAGAAGTAAGCATGTTTACCTCCATTAATAATAACCTGAATATTTAAGCTACAATCACAGAGAAATATTAGCTATGTGTTATGCTGTTTACAAATTAAATGTCAGTGGTTAGGTACATCATTAACTTGATTTTGGATAAAGGTCAAGTACAAAGTAATAATTAAAAAAAGCCAACAAATTAATATAGATGATTTTATTATTATACATTTATGTCCAAGGGAAAATAAATTTCACAATAAAAGACATCAGTAGCTGTAGTTTTAATTCACATAACATTTAACAATAATAATGTTTTTCCAAAACTCTTCAACTTTTCCAGGACTTGGTTAAATTTCAACCCTTTCAAGGTCTTTTCCAGAATCATGCAAACCATGGTAGGTAGAGGCACTTGACTGTGATGGACTACAAGGCTCAGATGTTGCCATCAGATTGTCTTTGAAGTGAAGAAAACTTGAAAACTTATTATTATTGACAACCTGTCTTCTTTGAACATGCCAGAACCAAAGTTTAAACAAGAGACAGCAAAAGTGCAAAGCAAAAACAGTAATTTGCCTTTTCTGGGACATTTTATGTTGTTCTGTTATACAGAAATGGACGAATATTGTCAAGATAAGCCTACAGATTTATCCACAACACTGCCACCTTTAGAATTATCGTGCTAGACTCCTACCATCGGACCAGCATGGGTCAGCTACTCTGGTGTGTCCTTTGGCACAGCACATCGCTCCAATATGCCTCAGCACTATATAACCACTTGGTGTTGTTGTGCCATACAGCACCAAAATGAAACAAAACTACTATTGGAATTAAGTCTACAAAAACTTCTGATCCTTCCAGAAATAAACAATGTCAAACAATCATTGAAATTCCTGTAATTTGTAAAGGCAATGCACAATTTGGACTGTATCCCTTGTGTTTTTGCAAATACACATTTTCTGAAATAGTTTAAAAAATAACAAAAGTTTCTATGGTGTGTCTACAGTGCAGTGATAAACAACTTAAACTTCATTACATTTTTATCACATAGCACTAGATTCTGTTATTCTTTTCTCAAGGTACTGTAATATTTTGCATAGCTGCTATTAAAGAGGAGCTACTGTAGAACCAGTCCAGTCTTCTTAATGGACTGTTAATGCCCCTTTCATACCTTTTGACCAGACCTAACAATAATTGGTGTGACAACTTAATCCCAGGGCAATAGAAAGATATTATCAGATCAATTGACCACACACACCTTAAGTGCTCTCAGTGATATCAACCTGTCATCACTTTGCCCCTAGAGCACAACCCCATGTTCAGCTGATGATTTATGACTCTTTAGTGGTTGGTCAGCGTGGCTGTCAGGTACTAAACTGGCCAAGATCAGCAAGTGGGTATTTGAGAGGCAAGTATACCTCTTGAACTTTATGCTATTTTAATGTCTGTACTTGGAGCATCAAAATCCTGATGTTCAAATTAAATCTAAGATCATTTTCTCAACCACTTAAAAGAAATAAATTTTGCCCAGTTGTTTCAACTGGCTTAAACTAAAGGTCAGTCTCAGCATTAACATCTCCAAACTCAATTTATTTCTGGAGAATCTAGTTGCTCTTATGAACTATTTAAGCAAGGGAAGAGTTGGATCCAATATATGGACTAAAACTGGAACTAGAGAACATGTGTGTGTCTGTCTGTGTATGTGTCTGTGTAAGTGTGTGTGTGTGTGTGTTTGTGTGTGTGTGTGTGTGTGTGTGAGAGAGAGAGAGAGAGGTCAAGCACAACAAGATGGTCAAGAAAAGATATAGAGTATCCAAGGTCAAGTACAATTAGACTGTCATGAATAGCCATAGAGAATCAGAGGTCAAGTACAATAAGATAACAGTCAAGAATAGTTATAGAGCATCGGAGAGGTCAAGCACAATAAGATAATGGTCAAGAATAGTTATAGAGCATCTGAGAGGTCAAGTACAATAAGATAATGGTCAAGAATAGTTATAGAGCATACAAGAGGTCAAGCACAATAAGATGGTTAAGAATAGCTATGAAGTATCAGAGAGGTCAAGCACAACAAGATGGTCAAGAACAGATATAGAGTACTGAAGGTCAAGTACAATAAGATCATCAAGAATAGCCATTGAGAATCAGAGAGATCAATTACAATAAGATAATGGTCGAGAATAGTTATAGAGTATCCGAGAGGTCAAGCTCAATAAGATGGTCAATACATGTAATAGCAATAGAGCATTGGAGTGGTCAAATGCAACAAGATGGTCAAAAATAGATATAGAGTATCCAAGGTTAAGTACAAAAAGACTGTCAAGAATAGCCATGGAAAATCTGAGAGGTCAAGCACAATTAAGTTGATGGTCAAGAATAGCTATGGAGTATCAAGGAGATCAAGTAGAACAAGATGGTCAAGACAAGCTACTGAGTATCTGACAGGTCAAGCACAATAAAATGGTCAAGAATAACCATGGAGTATCTGAGATTTCAAGTACAATAAGATGGTCAAGAACAGCTATGGAGTATCAGAGAGGTTAAGTACAATAAGATGGTCAAGAACAGCTAAGGAGTATCAGAGAGGTTAAGTACAATAAGATGGTCAAGAATAGCTATGGAGTATCCAAGAGGTCAAGTACAATAAGATGGTCAAGAACAGCTATTGAGTATCCGACACAGGTCAAGTACAATAAGATGATCAGGAATAGGCACGGAGTATCCAAGAGACACAGATGACACTATACTATGGATGTAGAACAGCAAAGCAAACGTGTCATTCAATATATAACAAGGTTCTTTGTCTTTGCATTGGTACAACAGTGTGCCTCAGTCCACAATTACCACACCACACCCCTACTCTTTTCAGGTTTACCAAAACAGAAGATATTACAAAAATAATTGTACCTTGTTTACACGGTTTGTTTGCCAATGACTTACTTTACTAGAAATGAAATGGTAGAATGTAACCTTTGTGAAATTGTAAAACAGTAAAATTGTGTAAAATGTCCATTTTCTGGATCATGCACATTCTGGTTACTTCCTGTACATCAGTCTGTTAACATTAGTAATACACAAAAATGAGCCAGTCAACCTATGATGAAACCTTTTAGAATTTACTGAACTACAGCAGGTTAATATATATATATATATATATATATATATATCAAAAGGCAATACAGGTCTGACGGTTAAGATAAAAGTGTTGATGCTTATAAATGAAATAGAATGAAAATAATAGTGCTGGAGGATAGTGAGCCATCTAAAAACAACCACTGAGTACCTCAGAGCCAAATTTACTCAGTGGACTTTTCCAAAGAATTGATACAAAATCTGGAATGAAAAGAAAAATAAGGGACGACACTTCTGCCTTAGAGCACTGTTTCCTAACATTTTCAAGTATGAGGATCCCTTTTTAACTTTCAAAACATTCTGCAGACTGCCACATTCTCTTAGTTGTAGTTTTAGGCTCCGTTACCTGAGAAAATATACATACCCATTGGAATAAACCTGCAAACAGGTTGAGAACCACTGCCTTATGGCATAGCCACATGTGATGCTGATGAATGGCTAAAGTGACTGGTCAGTAAGTGTTTAAGCTGGACAGAAAACTGCTATCAAGTATTTAAAAGGCAAGTTAAAATTGTGGACAGTCTGACTAAAACATGAATCTAATTTCTGGAAAGAGGAGTTGTAAGGATTCTTAATCTATTAATATCTACTGAATCAATGTTTGTCCAGTTTTTCAAAAGAAAGGGGCAAAAGGACCCCACCACACCCCCACCCATGGCATGTTTATAGGGCCCTTTCCACTTTCACTGCCAAGTAATAAAGACAGAGCACATAAAATGGCAAACAACACACACAGCTGTTTTTGTGTGCATTTTACAATGCAGTGCCAATGTTCACATGAATGCCTCTTTGAATTTTACTCTTAAATAAAACAGTGCGTGTGTGTGTGAGATTTGGATTTTTAACGTAGCTTTAACAATTTTTCAGTCATATCGCTACGATGTCTGCAGTGTGGCAGTTTATAGTGATGTCTAGCACTGGGGCATCATGCTGCAGACATGTAGCATGATGTCCCCCACTCAGTCACATTATCCTGACACCAGGCCGACCAGTCCTAACACTAACCTCTTAATGCTGAGCGCCAAGCGAGGCAGCTGTTAGTACCATTTTTGTAAGTCTTTGGTATGACTCGGCCGGGGATCAAACCCACGACCTCCCGCATCCGAGGCGGATGCTCTAACCACTAGGCCACCGGAGCAGTTAAATAAAACAGTGCAAGGGCACATTTGGGAAAAAACATTGCAGAACAGTCATACTATCTTTGTACTGACACAAATTTTAGGCCGAAGTTTTCTCAAAATTTAATATTTTTATTAGTTCAACACCAGGTAAGCAGAATTGTGATATATCTGCACTTTTCATTTTAATTTATAAAGTAGAGCAACTATCTCTAAATCAATGAATATATTTCCTTCAATTCCTTCATCCTTTTCAACACGAATTACTCCAACCTCAAAATGATATACTGAAGTCAAAAAGGTCATTCAAAGTAAGTATATCATGGATTTTTAAAAATAGTCAATTTGATACATTTCCAGAATTAATACAAGTTAAATAAAACTATATAGGACTCATTTTTTTAAAGAAAAAAAACATGTCCCCCTCCCCAACAATTATGTCATTCAGACAAAGGAGCAGGAAATGAACAAAGAATAAAATGAAATTTTGTCACAAGCATGAAAGGCTGATTTTTACGGTCGGGATCTTAGTCCCCCTCTCAAAAACAAAATAGTTCTGCCAATTTAAGTGCCATACAGAAAGCTTCAGCTCTGCAAAACTTTGAGAATCACAAGAATGAAATCTTGGACCAACAAAAGGAAGATTCACGTTTGTAAAACAGTGAAGACTAAAATTTTTTGAAAGAG
Source organism: Megalonaias nervosa (assembly GCA_016617855.1). Taxonomy (NCBI): domain Eukaryota; kingdom Metazoa; phylum Mollusca; class Bivalvia; order Unionida; family Unionidae; genus Megalonaias; species Megalonaias nervosa. The sequence goes on along the minus strand of JAECUM010008748.1, from coordinate 55,038 downwards.
TTATACAATTCTGAATAACTGCTATAATGACATGAAAGTCTAGTAATCTACATTTCTAAAACCATGCATGCCAAATTTTATTTCTTTACTCTAACTGTTTTTGCTAAATCATGCTAACAAGGATTTTGTTTCAAACTGTCCAAGGCCAGATAGTTAGAATATATGTGTTAAAATAAAAATTTGGAAAAATTTCTGTAATGACCTGAAAATCTACTCAGATCATCTATATACTACAGTACTACAATTAAGCATATTAGTCGAGCTCAGGTGATCTTTGCTGAATAGTATTTACATGGTTTTTCAATTGTCCAACTACAAACAGTTTTTAAAAAAGTCTGTTCTTTGTTCTTCAATAAAAAAGGGAAAACTTTCACAATGAAATTTATTGTAAACACTTTCAATGCAGGCATACAAAAACTTTAACAACTAAAAAAACATCAATATGCTTAGATATTAAATGTACTGGAAAATGTGTCTTTTTCAGTTCCAGATTAGCTGTTGCTTAAACTTTTGTATAAATGTTCTGTATTAGATATTTTTTCTTTCAGAAACCTATTCTACAGAATTTCACGCAACAACATTTAATGCCACTCTACAGTTTTAAAAATTAGTTTGGTTTAACAACAAGCAGGCCTACTACATATAAAATATGCAATACTCAATTAATGGCCATTTCCAGTCAATTCCAATGATTAAGTTTTATTAGGTCCTCAAACCAGTGTTGCAGGATGATAATAAAGTGAGTTAGTTGTCACCAGAATCTCTATTTTGTTTCATTACAGCCTAGGCTATATAAATTTTGTTTTACATGTCTGATCTATACTGGCAGTACACTGCCACACAGTCAACGAGAGTGTAAAAACTGTTTGTCTCTACTTTTACTAGTCTTGAATTGCCAATGTAAACATTACCTTGTAGGAAATAAGTTCAGATTAAAGTGAGTTTGGCCCCTATTCTGACTAAAACAGCCACTGTTGACATTATCATGCAGAAAATAAACTAGGACTAAAGTGATTTTGGTCCCTTTTCTAACCAAACATTTCTAGGCAATCTTGTATCTTTACAGTAATCATTTTAAAATTTAAAATTTGAACTTTCAATTGACACTATACAGCCAGTATTGTGCCAACATATTCTGAAAGCACCCACCTACCCCCACCTCCCAATCCACTGTGACCAGGCATCAAAAAAACATACACAATCAAAAGGAACATTCTTTTCTACCATATCAAAATAGGAGTACCATAATGAGCTAATCCTCAAAAGAACAGATAAATGGGAGGGGGTAGGTTTTAGGGGATATCGTATTTTTAATCATTGTTCTTAAAATTTGATTGACAAGCTATATATACATTGTCCATCTCTAGAAGTGGCAGCGGTTAACATGTCAGATTTGCAATTGAAAGGATGCAGGTTATTTCCTTCCAATGGATCAGTCTGGGTGTACTACTGTGGTACCGTATACACTTCCCTACGAGATGAGTGAAACTGCAAACTGCACGTACTCAGATCTGCCATTGTATAATGTGCCGACAGCTCTAGATCTGAGCAGTTTGTTTGAAGTAATCAACAGAACACTGACCCTGATCTAAAGGTGCAATATGTGATGGCAGATCAGGATCTTTGCTGCTTACAAGTGGTACCAAATAACCCAATCCACCTAAAAGCCAGATTTTATTGGGTGAAACCTTGGAAAGAGTCAGCTGTACAAACATGCATCAATAATTACCTTGATTAACCACTACAGGTGAGGCTTCAAACCAAACAGGCAGCATGCAGTCCACTTGTCCAATACCTATACACATTCACATGTACAATACACAGTTAACCACCCAGTAACATATCACAATATACAATGTATAGGGCCAAATAAAAGTGTGTGGTTCTGATTATCAGAGTGACCCAATTTTTTTTTCTTGCTGACCCTACATTTTTTAAGAGGAGAAAAAACAAACTTGGGAAAGAAAAAAAAATTCAGTAGCAAAAAAAAACTAACATAGGGATGTAACAACAATCAAAATTAAACTCAGGATGTAAATAATGCTTTTTTATTCTTGTTTATGATTCATTTAAATCCATCAGCCCCATCCCCCAATGTTTGCACTGACCTATCTACTCAAATTTTTTTCAATGTAACCTGAACCAGACACATTTTTTTCTTTGACCTAACCATTAATATGGAAGTTTACCACTTAATAAACATTTTTATTTCAACTTCCAATTGCACTGGTCAGAAAGGATCTTCCAAGTAGGCTAACATGTATAATAGCTCTGGCATGGATGTATCAATGTGATCATAAACACAAATACTTAACCCATATTAGTAAAGCATAAAATGTAGGTCACAATGACCTTTGGTTTAATGGGGGTAGTAGTGAGAGATGGCTCCAATATCAAGTTTCATGACTGGAACATAAACAGCACCAATAATGAAAAAATTTCAACACAAAATTGGAACAACCTGACTTAAAGACAAAAGGCTTAAGAACTTGTTAAGATGAATCACTCATTATTCTAGGTTGGATACTGTATGCATATAACATAGCAAAAGCTATTGGTGGTAGTAAGAGATACAGATCATTGTCAATTTTACAATTTATAAACAGTGCCTGAGAAATGAACATCAAACACAAAATTTATCCAAAGTCAGTGTAGCGTAAAATATGGGTCACAATGGCCTTCTACTGAAACAAGGAAGATGCTCATCAAAATGTATCCCCAAATTTTCTTAATTCTATAGTGTACATATAGCATGCCAGAAACCTAAGTAATCATCAGCTAAATGTAAAAACTCAAGACAGTAAAATGTGAAATATAGGTCACACTGACCTTTCTTAATGTGGGTATAGTACTAAAAGAGATCAACAGAATCATCTAGTATAATAATTAAAGCAAGAACAGTAAAACATAAATTGAACAAAAGTCAATGAAATGTGAAATATAGGTCACAATGACCTGCTTTTTAAGATGAGAGTGTAGTAATCATTAAAATGTTCCTTCTCACCATGTTTCATACACCCAGACATAACATTGCTGTACAGCAGATAAAAACACCAATGAAATCAGGAGTCAAGTGCAAAAGAATTTTGCAAGCCAGTAAAATGTGAAAGAGAGCTTTTTTTCTTTTTTTGGTATGGTACTAATATGGATGCATCCAATCGCCTTGTTTGAAAACTTTGGCACAAACAGTGCCTGATATTGAAGCCAAGTCAGTAAAGCATAAAATGTGAGTCACAGTGACCTACCTCTGTGATTTGGGTATAGTATTGAAGATAACCTCTCACCAAATTTGGGGTTCTGGGTGGCCAAATGGTCTAAGGTGATTGCATTTATAGATTACTCACATCTCACCTCTATCTGTGTGGGTTTGAGTCTTGGCTCAATCAATATGGGTATGCAAGAAGGCTTGCCATTACCTTTCCATGAGTCAGCAGTTCTTCCAGCCATCTTCACTGGCTCTTCCTACACTAAATATAATGGCCGCCATGTTTGACATCACACTAAAAATCATGTCTAACCCCAAAAATGACGATACACTCTCATCAAATTACTTGAATTTTGCAACAAGCATTATACAGGATCCTAAACATATGTTTAGTCAAGAGCTATATGCAAAGACTTTACCTAAGCCAGTAAAATGTGATATGTTGGTCACTGACATTTTTGTGATGAAGGCGTCGTTACAAACTGAGAAGCATATAATCACCTAGTTTAATGATTCTAGAAGTAACAGAGCTTGAGACAAAAGCTTGAAATACAAATGTCTACCTAAGTCAGTTATGCATGAAATATGGTTCGGAGTCACCTACCTTTGTCATATGGTTGCAATATTCAACAAGATGCATCCCTGCGCCAAGTTTCATGAATCTAGGTATAATAGTATACATGGAAGGTATAAAAACCAAGCTGGCCATGAGCTAAAAACAAACACTTAACCTAAGCAAATAAAATGTGAAATGTTGGTCACAGTGACCTTCTTTTGTGGTAAAGGTTTGGTACTAATATAATTACAATCATACAGTTTGATGATTCTAACATGAATAGAGCTTCAGAAATGAAACTGAAACAAACTTTAACCAGTCAGTGAAGTGTGAAATATATATCACAGTGACCTACATTTGTGATAGGGGTGTAGTACTCATAAAGATGCACCCCCTCACCAAGTTTCGTAATTCCAGATATAGCAGTATCTATATAGTGTACACACACACACACACACACACAGAGAGCTAAACACAAAAATTTAACAAAGAATGTACAAGTCAGCCCTCTACCCTGGTGAGAAGTACCAAGAAACCCATTTCAAACTGCTGCCTAGGAGGTAGAAGGAAAGAATGGTTGACATAATATGCTTTGTGTGGATACCATTGCACTGGCACCAATGTTAGGGGTAATAAAATCGCTTAGCTCTACTTCGTAGAGGCAAGCTAAAATTCACATTATCTTTGGGACTCATTATTGTAATATCTATAGTAAAGACCCTGGGGCATTTGCAGTCTTCATTTGGATTTGACTTAAAAGTAAGCATATCCAGCAATAAATATTCTGTTGTCTTCATGTTTGATGAAACTTGAAATCCATCTCCTCATCAAGTTTTCTGACAAATACAGTCATTGCTCAGTACAAGGCATCTCAGTATAGTACAGTCCCACATACAACATCTGTATGACCAGGAATCCCATTTTCTGGATGAATGTAGACCGATATTTGAAACCACCCTTAGTACAAGGAAACCTGACTAATCAGGGTTACACATTTGTGACTTCCCTATTGTGAGGGAAAGCCATATCTTTAGGCATAACAACAAAAATTATCCTAATTAAGAGAAAATCCAACCTACACCACCAACAATTAAATGTTTGGTCTCTAAATGGCTAAAAGGTCTTTCCTCTTGTAAACTTATGATCTTCAAAGAAAAGATTTATGTCTATTCAATACTGTGTACAGAAAAAATATCTTATCTCTCTAGACCTCTCTGTCTTTGTTCAATATTTCCAAGCAGATTTAATTATTTTCTGGTCTTCTTGGTAAAATACAGTCTCTTAAAAACTATTGTCTCTTAAAAATGAAGTGCCAACATAACAAATTGGGGTTTTCCCCCTCCTGATGTCATTCCTGTGCTTGATTAAATATACCACAAAATCATTTCCTTGTTCAAATCTCAAAGTGCAAAAGAAATAGAACCATATTTTTCCCATGCCATACGCAGCAAAGTCATATCACAGGATTTACTTAAACAGATTTTTTCACACTTGTCCTGGCAATATCTGTGACATTACTTCAATTTACATTAATTAAACTCATCACAGCAGTCAGAAATCAAAATCTGATACTAATTTATCATAATTAGCAACTCCAAACTTTCTCTGATGCAACTCTTGTGCTGAAATTTGCTGTGTATAGATTCAGACTTTGATGATAGCCCAGAAAGTCTCTTCCAAATCAACCAACAAAGAAATTTGAAAATTATTAGTGTTTATTGACCCTTAAGTATTAACTTGCAACAACTTATCTTTACAACAGTAAAACCAAAAAGAGAAAGACCGGACCTTCAAAATTAAGTTCCTGGGTCTAAGGTGCTAAGCTTTACAGATCATAGACAATAAGAATATTTTAGTAAGGTACATTCTGTAGGATAGCATATATGATGAGCCTATGGGACAAAATGACTCCTAGTCACAACTGCCATTTATACTTGCTTGCAAGTAAAGTCCAACTGCAAACAGTATAGACTGTGATCTAATATCACATAATGGGCCAGCAGATTAGGGTCTATGATGTTTGTTCTACTGATCACACACACACACACACACACACACACACACACACACACACACACACACACACACACACACACACACACACACACACACACACACACACACAGACACTTATTCCAATAAATAATATGTGTTCCTGAATTTTTCTGTAACGTAATACAAATAGGAAAAATGTGCTGATGTTTTCTACTGATTATTCTGCAAACACACATGCACATGCACACACACACTTTGTATTATTCCAATAAATAACACATCTGCTTGATTTTTCTGTGTAAAAGATGCAACGTAATAGACATTGGAAAAATGTGCTGATGTGGATATTCTTCGAAATTTTAATTCTTTATTCTTTACTATTGGAAAAATGGCACATTTCTGGTGCTCTAAATGATCCAAGAATATAGCATTGATGTATTTTAACTTCAAAGAGAAGGCATTTGTTATCATCAAAACAGATCATTTTAGGACATTTTGCTTTACAAGAAAACATTCTGCTTTACAAGATAGTTTGATAATTTGCCATTCACTAGGCAGTGAATGAAGCATTTCATAAAAAAATACATTCATCTTTCTGTCTGATGAGATACTGTTTGCAATATTATCTATTCACTTCTTCTAAACCACAGCCAAAATTACTGAAGAAAAGTTCATCTGTTGTCTGTCTTGAGCCAATAATTGCCTGAAAATTGACAGAAAAGATTAGATTCAACTTTTCCTATATCAACTTTTCAGTTCACACAATACTGTAATAAGCATCTGATTGCCATGTTGGTTAGAGCCAGGTCTCACTAACAACACAAGGACTGATTGTAAAAGCAATTATAAAGTCTTGATCCTGTTATGATGTGTCTGATAATCAAGGCAATCCTCTAGACCTCCCACCCTACCCCAGCACCTTGCATACTGATAAAGTCCAAGCTTTCCAAATCATGAAGTGAGCACTCCTTTCATGATGTTAAAGATCAGAACCAGTCAACCTGGTAAACAGTGTTGCACCATCATTGAGCTGCTGAGGGAACATTGTACCCTATGATGATAATGATCTATATTGCTCAACATCTGTGGATTTATCATAAACCTGGGGGGGGCACTTTCAGTCTTGAGTGGTATTATGTCCCCTGGGCTCACACAGGCTGCAACAGTGGCAAGTGTTCATTTTAGGCTGTGCCAATGTGCCACTGACCTTAATTTTTCATCTTTGGCATGAGAAAGCAGCATCTTTTGTGCTCACATGATCTACAAAAAAAGACCCCAAAAAATAAAGACAGAAGATCATTACAAAACAAACATAAGGTGATTAATTTCAGTTGGTCACATTAATGTCTTTATACTGGTTTTCAATGGATTGGACACAAATCAATAACACACAGTGGATGATCACAGAAATAAAAAAATCTACAAAAGAAAAGGTGAAAATCTTCAGCAACAGCACTGCTGCTTTTATTTCCAAACTAGCATGCAGGGAGGAAAAAATGCTGACTTGAATGTCCAAATAAAATTAGAGGTAAATCGTTACTTGAGCATGAAGAATTCAAATTCTTGAATGCAAGCCCTACAGCAGGAGAGGCTTTTAAAAAAGTGTTTGATTTTCTTCAATAAACAAGAAACATGTAAGGATATGTGACCCTCATCTTTTCTAAATGACCCCATCTCTGAACCTGGTATGGGCCCATCAAGCTGCACTTTTTCCATTTCTGGAATGAACACCAATTGTATAAGTAAATATTCCCTCAACACCCTGGCTGCTGCACCCTTTATATTTGAAAAAACAACTGCTCAAATTCAATGCATCAGTACAGTGCAGAGCTCCAGATAATTAGTCTGTCACAAGTATGAAGTGCCCATCAGTCTGAAATTTAATAAGTAACCACTAATTATCCACAGGTAACAGCACTGTAAAACAAAAATTTCTCAACTGTTATGCTTCAAACCCCTGAGCAATACATCTTTACTGTTGACAACACACCCTTTCGAAAGGTATAGATAAGCAGGTATTACTGCTATTTTTTCCTGCATTTGCTACTGTTGGTTTTTTTTTTGCAGCATTTCATTAAAGGCTTCAAGAATGCAAGTCACCATTTGTTTTGACTTTTGCTTTAATTTGTCAAGTGCACTTTCTTTTTGGGGTTATTTTTTTGTTTTATTGCTTTCTAAAAGGGCCTTTAGTAAGCCACAGGAGCTCAGAAAAATGCTGGAGTCACAATCCAATAGACATGTGTCCAATATCCACCCAGGTTATCTGCTTTGGCATGTCTTTGAAAAAGGCACCTGGCTTTCATTTCCTCGGCATGATAAAGCCAATGTGTTAAAAGTGCCGTTAAAATTTTAAAATTTTTTATCCAGGATTTGATTTCTGGGGCACTCTACTTGATAATAAAAGCGTACCATGACAACTGAAATCACTGCATGCACTTCTTTGTATACTTTTGCAATAAAGCATATCAACGTTTTGATCCTGCATCAACTTCTTTTGTATGCTGCTGTCTGGTTTTGTAACTGGTCAGTGTGTCAAGTCAAGCGCTATCAAGTAAGTACAGGCATCATGGAATCAGAGGTTCCAGTAAGTGCCAGAGAAAATGCACACATTCTTTCAAAAGTTGTTAAAAAAAGCACTGGTAACAAATAAAATTTGTTGACAAGTGTTAAGGAGACTGTCATACCAAAGTCTTATACAAATGGTACTAACAGCTGCCTAGCTAGGTGCTCAGCATTAAGAGGTTAGTGTCAGGACTGTTTGGCCTGGTGTCAAGATAATGTGACTGGGTGGGACATCATGCTACATGTCTGTGGCATGATGTCTCAGTGCTAAACATCACTATGAACTGCCACACTGCAGACATCCTAACAATATGATTGAAAAGCTACATTTAAAAAAATGCAAATCCAAGTGAATGAGACTCTAGAAAATAAGCAATCTATAATTGAAGAACGTCAACAGTCATCGGCAAACTTTTGTAACTACTGTGCCACTGGTCTGCTCAGTTGTGCATTGCTTTGTGCCATATTCGTCCCTTTAATTTATCACTTTTAGTGCATAAAAAAAAAATACAACTCATACTGCATGCCTTTATAAAGTGGCTAGCAAATGACCATTAGCACACATCGTGTGCCATAGGATGCTGACACCTCAACTAAAACAACTAAGATGAAAACAAAAACTTCCTTTATCAAACCATAGATTAAATTCAACTGTAGTATAATACAATATTATTTAGTCATTATTCATTCATTCAGGCCATCTGGTGGTTTTTTTAAACATGGCAACTCATTTTAGTCTACAACAGGTATTTGAATTACTGTTCACAAAATGAAAGAAATGCACAACTCACAATTTGTAAAACTGCTATAAGAAGAAAAGTTGTTTGTGCTTTGTAATATTTCTCCAAATCTTTATTCCTCTAATGGGACCTCACACATTACAAATCGTCAACAAAAATATTTTGTAGGGTAATGCCTGACCACCTGGTATTTTGTCACAATACTTTTCTCATGTTATCTTATCAGAAGTAATGTAGTTCAATGGAAAAAGTAACTTTAAAGAAATTTATTCTACATGCCAAAGGTGCTCAGCATGGTTTAACAGGATAGTTTGTCTATGAAAATGTCAAAATGTGCAAAATTATTGATTGATAAGCAACATAAAAAAACATTTGTACAGAGTTTAGGCAGACACAAGACAGCATGCAAGTGTGATCAACCAGAGGCATTTGGAAGGTGGTCATTCTTCTTTCCAAAATGATTCCGAATTTCACCATTCTGTCCTCCCTTAAAAACTGACTGCTCCAGTAAGTTAGAAACTTACTTCATGGTCAGCTAAATTACCTTGCTAGTTTACTCAGTTCCAATATCTCCAAATAGAACAGTTACTATCAATGTTCTTGTAGTTAGAATTTTCATTTTTATTTTAATTAATATCTTTTACATGTCCCTTTATTTTCAGGTGCTCCACGTTTATTTTCAGTTGCAATTCATTCATTTTTGGTTCACTTTAATTCATTTCCGAATAATATTCTTTCATTTCATGCTCATTTCCTTTCATCGTCAGTCACAAGGCATGCTCAACTTTGGCCAAACCTTCTCATGAGGTTTTCCTGAGTTTTTCATCCGCTAGTTATGCTGTCCTCCATGTATAGCCTATACTGTGCTGAAAAACAGCATTAAACCCCCTGAACAACATTCTCGGTGAAAAAATCAAAAGTACTGGTACACAAACTGAATGTTCAATGCCACTTCCCAAATTCATCCTGTTAAGATGGGCTAAATACAGCACTCATTTCATTATCTTTTTCAAACTAATTCTAATTATTCATTATTAAATATCCAATCGTATAAGGGAGTTTTTATCTCATTTACACACATTTTTTGTTCAATTCATTCAATTTCAGTTTAATTTATTTTTCCTCCTTTTTTATTTTCAGAGATTAGGCATGTCCTGCTTCTGCCAAGATACCATTTGCTTTGGTCTGGTACTTTATGGCACAGCAACACAAGTAGGTTATTAAGTGCCAAAGCAACTGGAGTAAAGTGCCTCGCACAAGGACACACCATGGTAGCTGATCCAGGCTGGTCTAATGCTAGGATCTGAACCTGCACCTTTTCAGTTGCAAGTCCAACATGCTAACCAGTGAGCCACAGAGCAAGGTATAAACTATTTACCTTCACTGCAAATGTGAAAAAAACAGAGAGCAAAAGACTTGTATGCAGGTGACCTCAATTTTGCTTCAAATATATTATCTGCTCTGCCTTCTTAATATATCAACAAGTTTTCAAAGATTTAACTATGCCAACAACTTCACACAAAATCACAGGCAATTTCTGAAACAATTCTGTTTATTAGACAAGTCAACCATCAGCCACATCCTTGTAAAGTCCTCAAGTATACCCATTTATCTTAAAAAAATGGAAATAACACTGAATGCAAAAGACATACAGCTGATACCCTCTTGTCTTTCAAATACAATTATTGGTCTGCATTATTTTAAAGTTTCTAAAACAATGAAAAAAATTCTCAAACTGCCAGCAGTAATTTTAAGAGATCATCGCTAAATCCGAGGCAGTTTAAAAGAACAAACTCTAATAGCATTGCTGGGGTCCAGACCTCCACAACGACTACCAGTAGATCCAATAAAAATGTGCCTTCTGTAGCAGAACATACAACTCGTGTGGTATTTATTATTTAAATGTTTATACGTCTTCAAATCTAATCATAGACTCAAATAAAATTATCTTTTTTTTACTTTTAAATTCAAAAGTTTTCTTTCTCCAAATCAATTCGCAGCCACAGGTGTCACTGTCATGAAAACTGTACTGAACAGGGATATATCAGATTATTTGGCAAGTGTGGGTTCTTATTCAATCATACTTCTTTATCTTGTCTATCCTCACAACATAAGCAACATTTCCAGCTGTGTATTTCAGACTACTCCAAATCATTTCACCAATCACAGATGTCACTGCCATAAAAACTGTACTATACACAGATATAACAAGTGTAGGCTCTTAATCAGTTAAATTTCTTTGTCTTGTCTATCTTCACAACAAGAGCCCCGACATAAAATAATTCCATATTTCGTACTGTTTATACACGGAATAAATTTAAATGTGGCTGTCAAGAACAGACTATTCTGTCAATAGAAGAGGTTGATGGTACAGAAAGAAAAATTCACTATTAGTCTCACCATCCTACTCCTACATCATGGGCAGTTGGATGCCTTCTGACTTTTCTGCATTATCTTTAAAACTCAGCTAACTGAAGCAAGTGCTTAAAGAGTTTGAGACACAGAGACACCCAGTATGTATGTCTTTATGTATCAGCATTTAATGGCACTTTAGTATAATAGTGGCTTTATGGTGCCAATCAAAAGTAAAGTTCTAAAAATGTAACAATGAAGAATTATACAAGATTTAAGGAAGAGGAAGCATTTCAAATGGCCCCAAACATGTAGTACTATACGATAAAAGGTAAAGATGCCAAAATTCTTTAAAATGCACATAAAATATAAAGGTAACATCTGAAGTCATTATTGTTACTGTTCTTAATATGGGGGTTATTGCCATTTTTCAGCACATGATAGGCTATAAGCAGAGTCCTGTATAACCAGTAGATGAAGAACCTAGGAAAACCTCAAAAGAACCACCAACCCACTGGAAGCTACTGGCAAGTTTTCTCATACCCACATTACTCTGTACCCACAATGAATGAGCCTAATATTAGATCCCACACAGACAGAGGAGAGATGGCACTGATCCATAATGGTGAGCCCTTTAGACCACTCAGCCTGTATATAGGATCTTCCAATCAGTAATGGGGACTTGTAGGGCAGCTTTGGCTGCTTTATCTGCCCTTTTTTCATTACCCTTCATGCCAATGTGGCTAGGCAGCCAACAGAACAAAATACTTTTTCCAGATTGTATAAGCAGATCATGTTTCTTTAGGATCTGGAGTATTAATAGGTTGTCAAATTGAAGATGTTGAAAATTTTCAGTGTGGGATAAAAATCAGAAATGATGCAGAATGCTGACAATCAAACTCAGTCATGATCTCATCAATGTCCAACTGTACACAAAATTGATGGAAATCAAATATCAATCAAGAAATTTGCTTGCAGAAAACAAAGTGTATGGATATGACAATCTGGGGCTAACACTGTGCCTATCGGAAACATGGAAAACTAACAATCAAACTCTGCTATGGCTTCATAAATATGCTGCATGCCATATGTAGTTCAAAATTCAGTAATAACTAAAGCTGTTACTGTGCAGAATGAAAGTTGGTGGTCTGACAATCAGGGGATGTAATTCTGCTGAACAATGATGCAGAATGCTGACATAAAAAAATTCTACCAAGGTTTCATCAATATCAAGTATCATACCATATGTTTCAAATCCAATGACAATGGGTGGGTCTGAAAATCTGGGGCTATAACTCTGCTATATGAGGACACATGCTAACAATAAAAGACTCAACCAAGGTCCCATCAATATCTGGTTGTGTATCAAATTTGGATCAAATTAGGCTGAACTTCGCTAAACAATGACATGGAAAGGTTACAATCGATTTAAGCCAATGACTTGACCATATCAGGCTGCATACCAAATATGGATGAAATCTAATAATAATTAAAGGAATAATTGTGCCAAAACAAAAGCTAGATGAGATCAATGGAAGGAAGGACAAATGGACAGGCCAAATTTAATTTCCACCACCCCACTTTTCTATGAGAAGCTGGGGAGAATAAAATGTAGTTTAAGTCATATCATACAGCAGTCACTGGACACCTAGAATTAATCATATGGTATCCCAGATCGAGGCATCTGATAGTCCCATGGACTATTACCCCAGACCCTGGTCTCTGATAGTCCAGGGACTATCAAACAATTCTCAGGCCTCTGATAGTCCCTGGACTACCAATATATGTTAGGCCCTGAAAACTATCTGTAGGAGTTCTTCTCCTTGTAAAAAAAGATGAAAACATACAAATTTGAAAATCAAAAGCACAGCTAGATCACCACTCTCAAATCTTTATTGTTACTGAAATGATTTTTCATATATTCTTATTTACAACTGTTGTCCAAATGCTGATTGCACAGACCCTGACCTGTCATCAAATAATGTGCCAGCAGATCTGGGTCTATGCTGTAATCAGTGGAACAAAGACCTCATCTGTTGCTGCATGATGCAACAGCAGATGCAAGTCAACAATGCTTACAGTTAAGATTCGAACTGTTTGTTAATGTATACACTAATACAAACCCAACCTGACCAAAGCTGTACACCTGTTGAATCACTTGGCAATCTACAAAGCTGAAGACATTTTGCCAAAGTGACACTCTTTTGACCAAAATAATTTGTACAGTGGGGCCCCGGCTTATGAACCTAATCGGTTCCCGGACGGCATTCATAACCCGGGGTGTTCGTAACCCGGAACGCGTTTTCCCATAGGGTCCCACTGTTAAATTTTTAATCCATTCCCGAGCCGAAAAAAAAAATTGCCGAAAATTGCTGCTACATTAAAAAAAGGTGAAAAAACACGACACATACATAGCAATAAAACACACAAACACACTCAAAAAACCAAAAAAACAACACAAACATGACACAAAAATAAACATAAGAACACCACGGACTCCTTTTTTTCACCTTTATTTCACTCTATTTGAGTAGAGGCAGCCATATGTGAGCTCACGTGTTTGAAATTTTGTGCGCAAGCAAATGGCGGTTCGGTTCATAACCCGAGTCACCGTTCGTAACCTACGTCATTTTTTTTGGCCGGCCGGGTGTTCATAACCCGGATCGTTCGTAACTCAGGGCTTTCGTAAGCCGGGGACCCACTGTATTCCAGAATCGTATTAGTTCCATAGCACCGACGTGCACTATCATAATATTTACACATTATAGCTTTTTAATCAATTACAATTATGTGATTACGAACTGTCAAGAAAGGGTTCACAAAGAAACTTGTGTACACAGTCCATGATAAAGATGAAAAAGGAGTCACAATCTCTTTTCTAAAAAAAGCGAATAATGAAGCTGTCATGCAGTCCCACATTAGAAAAGAACTGTTCTATCCATACATCTTATTCAAATGTAAAGTCAGGCAAGAAATACACATCTTTGTTTTTCCTGTAATGTTAGTCCGTACATTCAAACCCATCTTGAGAGACCAACCCCTCTGCCAACAATGTCTCTTATGGTAATCTCTCATAACAGATTTGAATAACTGTAGAAACATGATTCCATCTATTAGACCATAGTAAATTTATCTTTTGTATTTTTATAAATCTGTTTAAATACATAGTGGTTTTACTTGCTGCGCAAAGTTCTAAGTCACATAACACTGTCCATTATTTCAGGATTAAACAATTCTAATCCAAAAAGAGTCCAAGCAAGTTCAAACACTGTCTGGGTGTTATTCTTCTTTGTGTGTAAGCATTCAAAGAATGTGCTGCCATGGATGCTGAAATCAAAGTCAGGCCTCTATGCTTGAACTGCCTGGAGTGAATTCCCCACAAAGCCAAACAATGAACTCCAGTGGTTACTACAAATCACCAAAAAGCCACACACTCTCAAACAATAAACTCCAGCAGCTATTACAAATCACCAAAAAGTCCACACATTTTCAAATAATGAACTCCAGTTGTTACTACAAATCATCAAAAAGCCACACATTCTCAAATGATGAACTCCAATGGTTACTACAAATCATCAAAAAGCCAAACATTCTCAAACAATGAACTCCAATCGTTACTAATTCACCAAAAAGCCACTCATTCTCAAGCAATGAACTCCAGTGGTTACTACAAATCACCAAAAAGCCACACATTCTCAAATAATGAACTCCAGTGATTACTACCATTCACCGAAAGCCAAACATTCTCAAATAATGAACTCCAACGGTTACTACAATTCACCATAAAGCCACACATTCTCAAATAATGAACTCCGGTGGTTACTACAGTTCACCACAAAGCCACCAATTCTCAACTACTGAACTCCAGCAGTTACTACAGTTCAAAAGATTTATTCTCACACCTGGAAACTAGCCGACTCACCATATATTCAGCAGACTCTATATTGATTTGGAAAACATAAGACTGAATATGTAAATTCAGGAGGTTCCTGGCTGATTCCGAAACCATAAAACCAAGTCTAAATTGTTCCTGTATGATTCCAAAAACAGGGGTGTGAGCCTGTAGATTCAGGAAATGGGAGCCATAGTAGCTAAGTTGGCAGAGCACTGGACTTAATCCAAGGGTCACAGGTTCGGGTCAATACACCTACACAGACCAGTCTGGATTGTATACCTTTGAGTACCCTTGGGAAAGGCACTTAGCTACCATTTCCTCAGTATGCTATAGCCATAAAAACAAATGAAAGAGACACCTAGCCGATTCAGAAACCAGAAAACCGAGTCTGCAAATTCGGGCAACTCCTGACTGAATCAGAAACCCTAAGACAAATTCGGTAAGTTCCGGTGACACCTGGCTGATTCAAAAATCCTAAGACCAAGTCTGTAAATTCAGGTGATACCTCGATGATTCAGTACCAGAGAATGGTCGACAAATTTAGGAGAGGCATGGCTGATTCAAGAACAAGAAAACTCAGCCTGCACATTGAGGGCACACCTGGCCAATTCAGAACATAAAGTATATGTTGTCTTAGGAGACCACCCTTTCTGCTAACAAACATGGTCTCTAATGACAGGTCTTTCACTGAAGGTCATTTCACTATTAAAGATGTTAGTTCCATTACATATTGAGAATCTGACCTCTCAAGACAGGTGGTGTTTTATTGCAATTGTCTTTCAAGACAGATTTTACTGTATTGCATCTATCATCACAAATCTCTTTTAATTGCTCTTTGAAAGAAGCAAGTGTCCAAACTGAGGAAACGTTGTGCAATCAGGGTCTATTTCACAACATTTAAGGGAAAATGTCCACCTCTTTTTCTAAAAGAAAAAAGGGGACAATTATCTGCGTATCTGAGGAATTCAATGAAGAAATAATGGCCAGACTTGAAAATCTGCACATATTTTACAAATCACCTCTTTTTTTGACACATTTTAAAAATATGCACAAATCCTGCAATATTGCATTCTCAAACAGACCCTGTTGAATGCATACAAGCTGCATTAAAAGGTATTTCTCAGGGATCTTCCTACATCACAAAACCAGTGAGCCCTCTTGATGCACCAATTGCTAACTTCCCTCTACATGTCAGTTCAAAATTAAGAAAAAACAACTGACAATTTTCAAATTTAATGGCCGTCAAGAAAATCTAATGAGCCAAACGAACACTAATATTACTCCTTGGGCAAAACAAATACCATACCAAATATACTCACTTATAAGACAAGTCTAACTGCAAACTGCATGGACCCAGATCTGCCATCGCATAATGCAATGGCAGATCTGGGTCTGTGTAATTTGTTTGCAGTCAGTATAACCAACATGATACTACAGCAGATCAGGCTCTTTGTTCTTTTGCAGTTTTATTCGACTTATAAGCAAGTTTATACTGTATTTGAATTGATCATGAAACAATCTTTTTGAAAAGCTAAACCTATTAAACTGCCCCATTATACAGTGTACTTTTACAAATGGTCCCTACAAAGGTTCACCAATAGTATGGATGGGAATTACCACCATAATTTTATGAATTATTTTCTACTGGTACATGCAGTGTATTATGTTCTGCATTTCTATTTTATATTTTAACTTCGTACAGGATGTACAGTCGAGATCTGCCAGTATTTCTATCTAAATTTGATATGCGTGATATCGGAATACTGCCATTTCATATCTTTAAATTCAATGTTCATATTTTCAATATTACACACACCAGCATTCTACACTGCATTATTCCATTTGTAGTTCTCCTCACTGCTTTTTGACAGTTCATTCGATTAAACAGGACTCCAATCTGCAAGTTAAATTACTTGAAATTTCTACCAAAAGTTCTAATTGGCAAGTAAATTTTGCAGAATAGTCAGTGGCTGGCAAGAAAACAAAATAAAACAGGGCTCAAGCTCATTAATATCGATCTTAGGGGCTCGTATCCTGCTCACAATTTACCTATCAGTCATGTATTATTAAAAAGATGCAAGGGGACTTTTCATACAACCTATTTAAGAATTAACATTGATATTTCAGGCTACATTTCATATAGCATAATTTGGTGACCAAATGTTTGCAAATGTCAACTTTAAGTTGGCAGCCACCCTGCAACAAATACTTCAGACCTACTTGGAGCCCTGTTACATGTTCATCACCATAATGGTAAAAATACTAACATTGTAGAAGTTACAGTGTAGCACAGTGAAAGTTAAAACTAAGATATTAGCATAATGCAAGTTGAAATATTGTAATCAACATCATCTGTTGTCATAATTGGGCATTACTGTAATGACCTATTATCATAACAGATAGAGCTGCAAGATTGATTATTCAAGAGGTAGAACTGTCCTGGGTCAGTATGTTGCAGATTCTAAGCATGGAAGACTTCACGATACTTTTCCTATTTGATTCACAAGTATTAGTTAACTAGCCGTATAAAAGGAAAGAAAGCAAGAACACCCTTACTGTTCAAGTGCTCTCAGTCCAACTAAAGTGGCAAAATGGCATACACTTTCTTTAAAATTTGCTTATTTATTTCATTTATTTATTCCCAATAACCAACTGATCAGGGACAAGGGATTGTTTATTGCAATCTTACCATCTTACCAGAATCAGATTAATCATAGAGATCTTATATATAGCATCATTTTAATATTAGAGATTATTCAACGGTGCTGTTATTACAAAACAAGTTTGTGTTTTTGTTATTTTACCTTTCCAATTTAAAACCAACAAATTTTTTAATGACAAGAACATATGCTTTTAATATATTTGGAGTCAATAATGAAAGGATACAAATACTGTATAGATTAGGACCTGAAGATTACCATGCTCTGAGATCAGGAACTATCTTTTCTGTTTGTAGACCAGTGATACATTACCAGCAATAAACCATCGTTCCATTACTGTTTCTAAACTGTTATTATAAGCTGAACAGAATGTGCTATTTAATCCTCAAAATGTCGAAAAGAATTATAAATGTACACTGATGCAAGCAGAAACCAATCATTCAACAATAAGAGGCTGTTACTGTAGCATGCTGCCATAAATCGGCAAATGTATCATGCAATTCATGAAGCACCAGTCTGATCCAAATTTTTTGTCGATGAAATATTTCTTTCCTCAACCTCTACTACAAACAAGTATCTATTTTATCAAAAATTTCACATATCAGATATGTTGTTCAAACAACAACTGACCTGGGTGGTGTAATGTCCTACTGGTCCTTAACTAGCAATTCAGACAAAAATTTCAGGCCCTACATACATACAGATGTTTCTAGTTTGAACAAAAGTGCGAAAGTCCAGATATCCATTAGAAAGGATGAAGGCGACTGGCTCTATTTTAGATGAAAATATGGCTTCCATATATATCTTTATACTGAAATGTTTCTGCACTAAACAGAAGTACAAATCTTTAGAATACATATATGCAACGAGCAGCTTTATTTATCTTTCAAACATCTGGCAGAGGATGATTAGTATTAAAACTCTTCAGTTAAAAAGATAACATATCTGAAACATGCTTCCTGTCTAAACCTACAGAACTTCCTTCCTGCTTTCCTAAAAGGACTGATTACCACTTTATGCAACACTACCAAAACTGAAATACGGACACAGCTGTGCTTGGGAAGATGAGCACTGTACACAATACATTTGCATCAAAATTACCTTCACACTTTGTCAATTCTGTCCAACAGCATTTTAAAGTGAACAATGAATGCTCGATCTAACAAACATTATATTCAGAACAATATCTGGTGCACACATCCAATTCAAAATATCTCATCCCATATGTTATAATCTGTTAACCAAGTACAGAAATTTGTGTCGAGTATTACGGTCATTTTGAGCTACTATATATATCTACTGTTAATATCAAGAAAAATCACAACAAAACATTTAATCTGGAATAAATTCAGTTCATAAATAGCATTACGTAAAAATGAAGTATCATTAACAATTAATTGTTCACTACAATACAGTTAATTAGTTAAACAGTGTCACACCTACTGTGAACTAGGATCCCAAAGGCAGAAGACACTGTCCCCCATCCTCCAAATTTGCAAGACAGTCAACAGTTTAAAGGGACAAAGGAAAATAGGAGACATTACACTAGTAGTGCTACAAAAATTAGATAATCTAATTTACTTTTGGCAGTTCTGCCATCTAAACTTTGTCATCTGCATTGTAATATATTATTCTTGGACACTTACATCATTGTAATGAATGTTTTATTAAGTGCTCAAATGACTCATGAAAACACTGACATATCTGAATATCTGATTCTCTTGAAGAATGAGATGCACTATTGAAATTTCTGTTAAGGATCATGTTCCTGTTTAACTTTAGTAATCACCCATTATTTACCACATTTATTTTACAATTCCCATTATTTTCCTGAACTATTTTTCTTTTCAAAGTAATAGTTTATTGATTAAATGACAAATTATGTATTTGCACAAATTTATTCATTTTTGTCATTAATTCAACCCCCCAAAAAATTAAACTGTCAAAACCACAGGTGTAACTTCAAACTAAAAAATATCTTATACTAGCATCTATCAAAGACTTAACATTACAGCTAAGCAGACTACCACAAACCACGATTGTTTGATTGCCAAATATGTTGCTTTCAAATTGATATTAATTTTGATCTCAGATTTTATCGTCTTCAGTAACTTTGGCCATTTCTGGCACCAGCATATATATGAATAAACATTTACTCAAGAAAAGTAATATGGACATAGTGTTTTGTTTTGTTCTTGTTACAGAAAAAGAATGCCCATCGGTTGTGATTTAAGGTCCAGTGGACAAAAGTGCAGAAAACCCACAAACCCGTGATCAGTGTTTAACACTGCATACAGAATCTACAGTACTCCTTCATTGTAACACTATCCATGCAAGTCGTAGTGCATACCCTCTTGTAGTGAGACTGCCTTATTTATGAGTTACATGATACATACAAGTCTCAGTACAAAAGGGGTGTACACTATGGGAGTCACAGCGTATACCTCCATATAGTGAGACTGCCTTATCATGAAGTACGTGATACATGTCTCCTTTTAGGGGTATACACTCTCCATGGGAGTCACAGCGTATACCTCCATATAGTGAGACTGCCTTATCATGAAGTACGTGATACATGTCTCCTTATAGGGGTATACACTCTCCATGGGAGTCACAGCGTATACCTCCATATAGTGAGACTGCCTTATCATGAAGTACGTGATACATGTCTCCTTATAGGGGTATACACTCTCCATGGGAGTCACAGCGTATACCTCCATATAGTGAGACTGCCTTATCATGAACTAGATGATACATGTCTCATTATAGGGGTATACACTCTCCATGGAAGTCATAATGTATACCTCCATATAGTGAGACTGCCTTATCATGAAGTACATGATACATGTGTCTCACTATAGGGGTATACACTCTCTATGGGAGTCGTAATGTATACCCCCTTATAGTGAGGGTGCCTTATCATTAAGTACATAATACATATTAAGCCTCATTATTGGGGGGGGTATACACTCTCCATGGGAGTTATAGTGTATACCCCCTTATAGTGAGGCTGAATAATAATGAAGTACACAATGCATATAATTTTATTTGGTCTTAATAAAATGGGATCCAGTGGCAATATTCAACTTGCAACAGGAACCTTGTTATCATTAAGGCATTATAGTGAGTGAGCAGCCCAATGATAATATGCTTTTTGCAATGTGCTTGTTCATGAGACAGGCCTGTAACAGAAATTCATCGATTGTTCTCTGTGATAAAATTGCTTCCTACTCCTTAATGAAGCTTCTCTGCTTTGCCGTTAATACGGAAGAAGTTTGTTTTTCCAAAAATAATAATATAGGCCCAAGTTTCATTCTGTTTTGAGATGCAAATTTTTCAAGAAATGGAAATGATGTACACTAAAATCGCTTACATCTTGATTTAAAAGATCTCTCAATAACGAAACACGTATTTGTGCATTTTACACATTTAGAGTAACAACAAAAATGAAATGTATTAATAAAATCAAATTACACAAAACAATTTATTTTTTAGCATTTAGTTCAAGTATATTGCTTCTGCAATAAGCACAGTCCGTTCTGTATGGTTTTGTGTTTGATCAATATAAACTATGTAATGTGTTGAATTTTGAAGAAGTACTATATCTTCAAGTTGAATAAATTGTGCATTAAAGTTTTATCATAGTCAAGCCAGAAAGGTCTTTGAGAAAGGTCACTGTCATATTTCCCTTATTTCATCTCTGAAACATAAAAGGGCCTAAGTTCAAGCTTCAGTGGAATTGACCCAGTCATTGTAACAGTATCTTGGAAAAGTACATTAAAATTACCAACCATATCTGTTTGTAAAGGACTGCATGTCAAATAATTGATCTTCGAAGGAAAGTTGATCACATCGTATTCTAGGCTGTCAAAATCTGATGAAAGACATGATCATTTGGGGGAAAATTTAGGAACGGTTGCTTTCGATTGGTCAGTTAAAATTAAGGCGTACACTTTGGAAGTTATGGGAGTTTAAATTTACCGACCTTGGTCAAAATTCTTTAGTCAGAAATTTGCCTTGAGAGAAGACAGATTGACTCCATGGGAAACCTAAAAGAATAGTGTTTTCCCTCATTAACAAGTAAAGAGGCCAGATAGCTGTCTTGAAAGGAAAAGACAGGCTATAGTGCTAAGATGCACGATTGTGTGGAAAAGAAACAGCATTAAGGTACACAATTTTAATTTCCATGTAATTTTCTGTTTTGTTGTTTGGTTTTATGCAAACGTGTTTGATATGCTGATGATCCATGCTATGTATCATTTATTCAATTTCACAGAAACCTGTTGATATGCAAGAGTTGTTATGCAATTTATTTCTTTAATTTTACAGTTATTAGTTCATTGATAGGATTGACGGATTGCATGTAATCCACATATTCAAATGTGTAGTATTTCATAGGGATTTATGATGTAATCCACATATTCAAATGTGTAGTATTTCATAGGGATTTATGATGTAATCCAAATATTCAAATGGGTAGTATTTCATAGGAATTTATGAATTAATCTAAATATTCAAATTTGTAGAATTTCTTATGGTTATATGAAGTAATTTCCTTTGTCTGTAGGATGATACTGTTTATCCTCAGTTAATGATAATTACATATTTATATATGATTTTGTAATGCTTAAATGATCTTGCAGGTTATTAGTTACTGTAGGCTAGAATTTACTGGATCTTATGCAATAGTAATCGAGCATTTATCTTATTGAGTGGAACTGACTAGCTAGGTGTAAGAAGTTGTATAGTAACGTATGCTGATGTATACGGCAGTATTGTTGTACATGTGTTAATTTCTAGGCAACCATCGCGTGGAGCTAGGTGATGAACTGTTTAATTAAGTTCAGACTTGGACGTATATTGCAATGGTCATTTGTAACTTCAGATAACGATGGTACCTTACCTCAAATACAGTAAATCTCTAAGGACTGTTAATCGTGAAGGTCACATTATGCCAGAATTTATGCAGTGTGAATAGCTATTTACGTTTCTGAATAACGAAAGTAAGAGAATTTTATATATATGGATAGGTGGTGAAACATACAGAACTTTAGTCATGATCATCATTTAAGGGAACAGCTTTCTATATCCCTCCCCAAGAACCCAATGAGGACAGTCCAAGAGGGAAGTCCGCAAATAGAGAGTTCAGAATAGAAGGGTCAGAGGAAGAACCAAACATCATGCTAGACGTGGAATACACAAAGTCAAGAGAGAACAACGCCAGGTAATGCAAGTCAGGCATGGACATTGTACTCTTTTCGCCACTTGTTACTATGATGAACAAATCCATAATTTGAACACTGCTATTAAATTCCATTAATGTAAATCTGAAATTGCAATTTTAGTTTATGTATCAATTAAAATTTATTTTATTTTATTGCTTAAGCAGGCTCGTATTTGTTTATTTCTTCTCAATAGTCTCGCTCAGGTCTCTGTCAATGTTCTATCTACCCATTCACACTGGGCAATAACATCAAGGGAGGTCATCCTCTAGATAATAATCACCAAATCAATTAACAGAGGGGAACACCCACACAACACACCCCTTTACACTATGCTATCAGTTCAGGTTCTAGATGTTCCACACACACTTGAAATGATAGTACTTAATCACTAAGTGGACATTCATGCGAACAAAACCATACAATAAAACCCTTCTTGAAGTTGTCCTGGTTACTTAGTCATTTAATGCATTGCAACAGGTATGATTAACATCTTCAAGAATAAGACAGTCCAGCGTATTAACATCTTCAAGAATAAGACAGTCCAGTGTGTTAACATCTTCAAGAATAAGACAGTCTGGTGTATTAACATCTACAAGAATAAGACAGTCCAGTGTACTAACATCTTCAAGAATAAGACAGTTCGATACACCTTTCCCTCAATAATTTGTGCACAAAAATACTGCCAATAAACAGCTTAATTCTGAACACATTAATTTCCAAGATAACTAGTGTTTGAAAAAAATATTAAAATCGTTATTCAAGGAGATTTCAATACACATTATATTTACCAGCAAAATCATTGTATATTTTATCACTTTTTGCATGTGGATGTGGATAAATTCTTGCATAATTTCCATTTCGAACAAAACTAAAAACATTTTTTTTTTAATTCTGGACATTTATTTTGAGAAACAATGAAATCAAAACTTAACTTTTTATTGTTCCATCAGTAAAATAATGATGCTGTGTTGCTGCAAATAATCATGACATTTTTGTTCATCCTTCAGCAAAGTCTCTGAGGGTCAATTCAAGAATTTCAAGTTCACAACAAACTTTGGATCTCACTTCTCCATAATGAACACTATCTATAAAACCATGCATTTCATGCACCTTTTACTTGGTTCCCTTATTATCCTTGATCACATTTGCAAATACGGATAAACCACTGATTAATGTTATATACTTTAATTATAATATTTATAACAGTGTTCAATGTGTCAAATGAAATGAGTTTGCCTGACACACAACTGTGACTGTCGTCCATTATTCAGGTAGAATTTGAGGGTCTTTTAACCTTTTTTTAAATATATTTTACCCCCTTCACTTGATTTGATACAAAAGACTTAATTAACATGATAATGCAAAGCAGGTCAACTTTTAACTGAAGGTAGCAATGCAACAAACACTTCAGCAATTTGCAGATCAAAACAACATTTAATTGGGTTCTCATGGAGGTGCACATGGGCATCACTGTGCAAGTCAACAGATACTTTAATGTCTGAATGCAGGAGGGCATACCACATTGATGATTATTACAATGAAATCAAATTACAAGATAAAACTAAAACACAAATTTTATTGACAAGGTTTTATAAAATTAGTATTTATATTTTAAAATGTTCTGACCAATAGACATTTTTAGTGATTTGTATTACATTATACACTGTTACTTACAGTGTAGTCAGAATTTTTTTCTAAAAAGGAAAATTTAACAATATCTACATGACTTAAAAGTTGCAAAATTCATGATGTTCATTCCAACTTTCTGGCACTAACCATCATTTTTTTACTATAAAACAAGTGATATATCAAGGTGTTATTTATTAATTTTGACTATGACACAATATATCAAGGTGTTGTTTATTAATTTTGACTATAAACAAGCGATTTATCAAGTTGCTATTTACTAATTTTGACTATAAAACAAGCAATATATGAAGGTGTTATATACTAATTTTGACTGTAAACAAGTGTTTCATCAAACTGTTATTTACTAATTTTGACTACAAAACAAATGATATATCAAGGTGTTATTTACTTTCACAATTTTATTCTCATTCAGAATACTAGAGGCATGGTGGGGGGGGGCTTTGAGAAAAAATGCAATCCAGACCTGCCCGTTTTATAAGTAGGCTCACAAGTTATCTAAGCATACTAAAACAAAGGAGTTGTTTAACATGTTTGTATTTTCTGATGTTTTTGAAATATGCCACTGAATTTCAAAAGATGCAATTTCCAAACCTGGTAATAAAACACCCAATTATTAAGTTCTAACTGAACTCTCTTTTTAAACAAATTTTGGTTATCGCTAGTTCATTTTTAAGTTCATTTATTGAAAAGCCAGGATCTTGGTGTTGGAATCAAAGTATAGAAATTAGAAAGATCTAGTTCTGTCAAGTATGGTGCCCTTTAAACATGGATGAGCATTTTAGTCTTTTTCATTGGTTATTACAATAAAAAAAAAACCTTTTTATTTTAGTTTGTTTTAACACAGCGACTAAAAGGTGGCTGTTGATGGGCTGTCATTCCTTCATGTAAACTGCTGTAAGTTTTATCAAGTCTCGTTCTGTCACATGATCCAGACCTTTTATCTATCAGTAATTTTGTCTCATTCAATGCCTCATGTTAGCCATTTCCCACAAATAATAAATTCAATAATGCTTTATATCACTCACTGATACGAACACTGCCTGTCTATTCTTCTCTGACTTGATCTTGGTTTTTGCATTATTCTGTGATGTGTTGTGATCTTGGGTTTGTATCAAACCTTGATTTGATATTGAGTTTTACACCAACCCTTGATTTGATCTTGGATTTTGCATCAACCCTTGATTTGATCCTGGGTTTTTTATCAACCCTTGATTTGATCATGGCTCCTCATTACTCAACACTGATCTTGGTCTTTCAAAATTACTTTCTATACCTTGCAGCCAATCTGGGCATGTGAGAAAGCTTACCAGTAGCTTCTCATAGGTCAGTGGTTCTTACTATGGTCTTCCCAGGTTCTTCCTCCACCAGTTATGTGCTGAAAAATGACATTAAACCCAAAACAACAAGTGCATACCTTGTACAAAATATACCTTTTACCTTTTTTCTTGCAGTACTTCATGTTTACATTTATTTGGATCGGCTTATCACTCCCTTGCTATAATGCCCTTCTTTATAACACAGATCCTGTTATAAGTCAATTATGGTCCTGGATCTGATTTCATTAGGTGGTAGTTAAATTATATATACATGTATATAACGTACTTCATTATAAGGTGCCCTCACTATAAGGTGGTACTCTATGGACAGTGTTCTAATGATTACTTTGCTAACATTTATAGAACTAAATTTTTAATCTGCATTAAATAGCCAGTATTGTACTGGCATGCTACTAAATCTTCATACATACATGCATACTTTCATAATTAAGCAACTTAATCATAGTGTTTATATATATATATATATATATATATATATATATATATACTATATATATATATATATATATGTATTGTGTGTGTGTGTGTGTGTGTGTGTGTGTGTGTGTGTGTGTGTGTGTGTGTGTGTGTGTGTGTGTGTGTGTGTTTATATACATATCTTCACTTTTTCTCTCTAACTTGATCTTTGTTCTTTCATTTTTAAATATTTTGGACTTGACTTTATAAGTAATAATGTGGTATTGGCTCTTTTTAAATCCAACAACTTAATCATTTGCATCATTTAAATGCACTGATCTCAGTTCCTTCTGCATTCTTTGACTTTTTCTTGGTCCTTTTATTATTCAAAGACTGGCTTTTATGTTTTTTAATTCGTGTCTCTGTGACATTATCTGGGTCACTCCATCTATGACTTCACTTCAGCTTTTTTCATTTTTGTCATTTGATCTGGTAGCCTGAATTTGTTTTTGCAAGTCTCACTGATTTGGTTTTGAATATTTTGCACTTGATCTTGGCTTCCTTTACCATCAAATGACTTGATCTTGGCTTCCTTTACCATCAAATGACTTGATCTTGGCTTCCTTTACCATCAAATGACTTTGTCTTCGCTTCTACATAATTCATTTACTTAAACTTGGTTTTTCATTATTCACTAACATTTTCTTGATCTTTTCTGAATTTATTGACTTGGTATTATCATTTATCAATGCTAAATGATGATGTCAACCTTTTCCTTTCTCAATGATTTGATCTTGACATTTATCACCAGTAATTTGATTTTTTTTATTATTCAATAAATTTTTCCTAAATCTTTTTTAAATTCATTGTTGTAAACTTGTATCATCTCTCTGTGACCTGCTCTCAGCTTGTACATCTTGCAACAATTTGGTCTTTCCATCTCTTAGTGTCTCGATCTTGCCCTTTTCTGTTATTCACTGACTTGACCATAACTTTGCATGATTTGGTGTTTGGCTTTGATCATCATGTTTTTATCTGATGACTTATTTTAGAGATTCGCCTCAACTTCTTCATCCCATCTGTGACTTGATCTTGGCTTTGCCATCATTCAGTGACCTAACCTGGACTTTTTCATCTAGGTTCATCGGGAATGGGGCTTGACCCCATCATTTTGTGAAAGAACAAGACCAAATGGGAAAAAAATTTCTAGCAGCAAATCAGTAAAATAAGGAATTCTGCACTATCATTAAACATCTGTAATTGGGACAGGAGCCTATCATGGCCAAGGATAACCACTAAAGAATCAGTTTTTTCACAATCTTGTCAATTATATCAAAGCCTTACTGCCTTACTCAGTGGTAACAGATATTTCCTTATGTCTTACAACCTTATTCATTAGTTTGAAAATGGCTATTTCATCAAGTCAGCTGTAGCAGCTTAAAAGTTTCACTAAATCTTGTCATTTTACTTGGTTCCACAATATTTGTTGCCTTAGGTTTTATTGTATTTCATGAAGTGTCATTCACTTACTTAATTGAGGCTGTTTTATCTAATTTAATTGGACTAATTAGTAACTTGATGACCATCTTGTGACTTGATTCAGACTCCATTATTCACATTCCCTAAGTTTAACAGTTTCATCAGGTTTCATGCAGCCATTAAATAGATTACTATATGAACATAGATGTGCATTCACTAGGACTGGGACTTTTCAACTAAGCTACCATATACACTTGCTTATAAGTCAATCCAAACTGAAAACAACAAAGATCCTCATCCTATTAAACTCCAAAGACATAGATCTGCTGGCGCACAATGCGCTGGCAGATCTGGGTCTGTGCAGTTTGCAGATGACTCTTTCAATATGTACTGAAGTAGTATATGTAATCAAATTTCCATAGCTTGAAGCATGGATCAGTAAGCTACCAGTCCATCTGTGTAACCCATTACAGTAATGATCCACTGTATCTAGAAGCTTACAAGTCATTTTTAACTGCAGACTGCACAAATCCAATTCTGCCATCATATAATGTGCAGGCAGATCTGGATCTGTGTAGTTTGTTATTAGTACTTATTATAAGTGAGTATATATGGTCAGCAAATCCCAGAGTGCAGCATGTTCCATTTTCATTCAATCATGATATTAATATCACATGTGAATTCTAATCACTGATTGAATGTTTACAATATTAAGAACTCATTTCAAAGAGGAACTTTCCCCTAAAAGGCAGTATATTTACAAAGTTTTAATATAACCAAATAAACAGTAGTTGTAATGTGAATACAAAGGGGAAGAATAAAGACAACTAAAAAATTTGGAAATTCATAAAATATAATATATCAAGATTGTGGACATTAAAATATCAAGAAATCCAGGCCCAAAAAGAGACAGATTTTTTTAAAAGCTGCTTAGTGACATGAATCAGCAGAATGATAGAAAACAATCTGCCCATCTCTTGAACATGGTCCTCATTCACTACACAGCAAAAGTGATTATCCAATCATTATTACATTTCAATAATTATCTTAAGAATTGTACACTACTGCCTCATACATGACTGACTAATAGTTCTAATAATGGAAACTTACTAATAAAGAACCACTACCATGCACAGGTGATCTTGCAAAAATAAGTAAACAATGAACACCTCTAAAACATTGAGTGATGTCAACATCAATAGATTAATCAAGGATACATAAGTTTTGAAAAGTGAAAAAAATAAAAGACCACAACTGACTCTTAGCTTCATATAGATTCTTTCTCTTTTAATCCACAAGTTACCTCCCCACAGTGGGTATTTTCATAATAATGCATAATAACAACATGAACAGTGTATTCATTTATAGCAGATAATAGTGATAAATCATTGTTATTAAAATTACACGAGTTTTTTTTTATATTAAATACACAATTGTATATGAATTCATTGAAAACAATTTCATTAAGTTGGTTTAAACTCATGAAAGTGCTCCTTCACCCAGATGCTGTATATACCTCTCCCTCGATAACACGCACACAACACGCGCCACAAACATAGACCGCACTATAAGCAAGGGTGTGAGTTACTGAGGGTCCTCCAAATATTGAAAAAATCTGCCTAGGCTATATACTTCGAGAAAACTGGGGGGGGGAGGGGGTAGAGAACTGGGCTGTTTAATGACTGAATCCTCGTTTTACAATCACTTCGATAATAATTGTTAATAACACACTTTTTCTAATGAAGTTGTTCGTTATTCTGTATAAATAACATTTATTTTCAAAATGTCCAACATGTGAAAGATCGTTCCAACTGGTTTCAACAATCATCACATGTACGCGAAAACATCTGTGTATTATGTCATTGCTTTGCATTTTGTTGATTAGTCTGGTTCCCGGAATGTTCTTTAATAGTATACTGCCAAGTTAGGAGTTAGAGTAGCAGGGAACAAGACCACCTTTTGATACACCAGCAAACAAGATTCCATTTTTACAAAAACTATTGATATTTATTTTGTGACACAATCGTCTACATCAAAACTCAAATTTTGTATTGTTCAGTTAGTATACTATTGATGTCGCGATTTCATTGGAAGTAATAGTGAAACTTCTTATCATCCTTGAGGATATCTCTAAGTGCCAGTACAGGAATTCTCTGAAACTCGCTTGCCCACAATGTCCGTATCTGTGAAACGAAGCTCTTTATTTTGCAAAGTATTCGTTTCACTTGGTTGCTTTGCTTTCTTTGATTACATTTATGAATGAGTCGGTTAATTTAAGGTAGTTTATGTTACATACACAATAACATTTATAACAGTGTTTGACTGATCAAATGAAGTGAGTTAACGCGACATACGACCAGGGCCGCTAGATTTCAAGTAGGATGGATTTGAGTGCCTTTAAACCTTTTTTTTCTTCCACCTCCTTTATTTGATTCAAAAGACATAATTAAGGTGATAATACAAAGGAGGCCAGCTTTAATTCAGTGCAACAATACAACAATGGTCAGGACTTAATTGGGTTCTCAGCCGACACATTTTATGCTTAAATACACGTTGCATTTATGATGATTACACTTAAGAGGAACTAAAAGATTGAATTAAAACAAAAATATCACTTAATAAAAATTATTTAATTGGCATTTAAATATTAATGTACTGCCTACACTTGGTGTAAGTGACATTTTCATTGATCGAAATTTCCTTGAATATCTTTAATTACTGTGTACTAAGAATGTTGTTTGGAAAGAAAATGTAACCAACTATATGACTTCTTATTAAAAGTTGATAATTTCAAAATGTTGATTAAAATTTCCAGGTCCTATCTACCGTTTTCGACCATAAAATGAGCGATATATCAACGTTTCAGTTAGCAATTTTGATCGTGATCTTCTTCAAGTTCAATAGATATGGATCAATTTTTGGGGAGTATTTTCTGGTTTAAAAAAATGGGATCCACGCCTGACCCTGCATTATATGTGGGTTCACGAGTTACCAAGGCACAACTCATCGAGGGAGTGGTGCAGTTAAATACCTACCATTTGGGGAGGCAATTGCTAGCATAAAGAAAGGTAACTTGTACAAATTGTGAATAGGTTGCAAACAAGATTCCCTACAAGGGACTGAGACTCTACTGGTGCAAAAAGAATTTTCAGGAATCCATACGTCTGTTTCTTCCGAACTTTTATTATTATTTGCTCCTGAGAATATTATTTGCTACTAAGAACTGAAATCATCTATGATACTGCTGCATCACTACAACATACTAAGCTTGGTAACAAACTTTTTTCTTTCATGGTTGAGTTAATATGCTCACAAAGATCCATGAAAGTGCAGCTCAAATTTATTAGTCATGGTCTTCGGATAGAAAATCAGCGAACATTTCTCTAATGATGTCAAGATATACCCACATGCAGAGTTTGGTTAAATCTATAATTAATATTTAATGGGGGGGGAGGACGAGATGGGGACCGAAGTTACTGAATTGACATCATTCAAGGTTATCTTCTGATATTTCCACAAAATGGATTTGATAAAAATCAACCCACACTTATTTGTGTTATCATGCTGTTAAACCAGTACAGCTAAACACTTCATTCAGGACCTTTTACCTTAAAATCAGTGTCAGAGTGCTCTTAGTCAACTTGTTTATTCAGGACTCGCAATTAGTGGTAGTCTGTAATCCCTAGGTTAGTAAATTTCCTGTTGGGCTAGTAGTTTTCATATTTTCAATAGTCAGATGGCTAGATAATCTTGTTATGTTTCTGGCATTGTTTTCTGGGAAAGACTGATGAAAATACAGCAAGACAAGTAAATTTCTCAATCTACAAGTCCCTCCAGCTACAAAGAAATTATGTTAAATTCTAGGCATATTATTGGAATGAAGCTCAATACATTGGTCAAAAGTCATTTGCATATGTACATAAAATGTAATCAACCATGATATCTGACTTGACCCTTAGATCAATTAGGTTTGGTTTTCAACTCCTTCACAAAGTACATACATTTTGGTGCTCAAAAATCTGCACCATTTCACTCAAAACCAATTGCATAACACAAGAAGAGTTTTAGAGAAAACCCCATGTTAATGCCACCATTCAATCACAACTACAATAACAAGATTTTAGACATCTGCCATGGTGCCGCACTGGAGGTCAAATGAACACCATTTTCAAACAGAACTAGCTACATACATCTTGCTAGTGTTTTAATGAAAACCCAACATCATTTATACAACCACCCATCCAGGAGCCAACACATGAGGATGACCATCAAGGTATCCATTTTAAACAATGGATCATTTAATATAGAAACAACAACAGAGATGCCAATCCCCACTGATGTAAAAATCAGAATGTCAGATTTGAAAATTGGAATCTAAACATAAAAATACAAATGCTTCAAAACTGTATTAAAAAATTTATATTACACATTAAAACTTAGTGATTCAAAGTGCATTTTGATTGAAAGATTCTTCAAACAATCATCGTTCCCACCATGTGACATGCAGAAGTCCATCTAGAAAAGATTGAAGGTACTGTATTCGGCCAATGCTAATGACCTACATATCCTGTTTGGAATTTCCATAGCATATCCTGTTTGGAATTTCTATAGCATATCCTGTTTGGAATTTCTATACCATATTAATTTTTAAGAGGTAAATTCCTCACTAAGCCATTTTATTTCCATGCCTTTCTTGAACTTTCCCAAATGAGTGATCACACTAAGAGACTGCAACCCCTACTGATGTGAAATGGGAATGCAAACGTTAATACACTGATCCTAAACATGCAAATAAATAGAAATACTTAAAATTTTATGTAACAATTTATTATTTTAAACCTTACTGATTTAAATCAGCTTTTGGATGAAACACCTTTTCCACCATGTGATATGTATTATCCATAAAGCAAAGTGTACAAAGAATCCATTCTGAACGTCTGTAGCACACATTGTTTGGTCAAGATAAATCACATTCTGCCAAATGGGGATTGTTAGTAACTCTGCAACTATATATTGCAAGTGGTTTGAAGAAAAAAAAACAATCAGTATGACCATCCATTTAGAAAATGTATCCATAATATACGATTTTTCACATTTTGGTAGGCGACAGTAGCATCATTTTCATTCTGGACACAAACAAAACTGAATTTACTGTAATCTTAAAAGTATTCCAAACATTTTATGGCTGCTAGGCATCTTGTCACTAAATATTTTTTCGTCAAGTTTCCACTTTATTTTCCAATAGTTATTATTGTCACAGATTTTAATCTCAAGAGAATCAAGTAATGAATTAGATACTGAAATACAATCATTTCATACAATAGCTGCCACAAAGTACAACAGAATAAAGATATGTACAACACCACAGGACAAAGTGCATGTATGATAATTAATTTCTTACCTGTCATTTTAAAAGGTATTATTTAATATCTTGAAGTTTAACCAGTGCAGACATGGTATCTTGTCAATCTCATCTTTCTCAGATCCTGCAGACAATAAAAATGTGTCTGAAAATGAAAAATGTCACATGCTTTGAAAAGTTACACATATATCAGAAATGCCTAAGAAAATATGTGAAAACAGCGTCTGAGAAAATTTTTGTCTAGATCCAATTGTACAACAAAACTAAAGTGCATCTTGTGTCTGAGGTATAGAAATAATTACATGACATGATGTAAGAAGTGATCACATTGTTTTATAACATATTACACCGTCCAGATACAGATCCCTTTCCCTTTCCA
The DNA here is from genome assembly GCA_016617855.1 of Megalonaias nervosa. NCBI lineage: Eukaryota > Metazoa > Mollusca > Bivalvia > Unionida > Unionidae > Megalonaias > Megalonaias nervosa. The sequence continues at coordinate 21,245 of JAECUM010008748.1, read as the reverse complement.
AAGCAGCTGTGATTCAGGGCTTGACATTAAGTGTTGCTCAATTGCCCAAGTGAAAACTAAGGTCTGTGCAGATTTAAGCATATAAATTACCCAGCCACCGAACACAAACAATAGGCAATGCCCTGACAAGGAATTTTTGACATTTTCAATCAAAATGAAAAATGTTGACAAAATTCTGAAAACAATGAGTAAAGTTTTATTCCACAGCATTTTGACCTAGTACTCTATGATAATTACATCACTTGCAGCAATAATCCATTCTTGAACCAAAAAGACCTAATCAAAATGTAATCCATGCTACTCCAAGTCTATTCTGATCCAGTCCAATCTGATAGACGCTTGCATATCAAACTCCTGGTTATAAATATTAAATATATTTACAATAGTACTCTATTTAAACTAGATAAATCAATTAAGATCTGTAATCCAATTAGCAGATTTAGCCATATTATTATGAAAACAGCTGAATTATTCTGGCTGTCAAACCTCAAGTAACCTTATTTTTCAACATTCTGAAAGACCAATGCGCAACTGTTTACCTGCATCAAGAATATCGATGAAATGCCAAAGGTACTTTTTGTATGCGTTTTCATCTTCAAATGAGGAAGGCAGGAAATAAGGTGAAAGAATTCACAAGAAAGAGTATCCGAAAGCAAGAGTAGAACAGAATTACAACCAAAATGAAGTGAGAACAGGTGGTTTGATTTTGATAAAGATTACTGTTTATATCTGGAAATGTACAAAGAAAATACTTTTATAATGGAATCATTTGAGTGTATTTACTTACATTTTTTATTTCTTAATTTTGTCATACACTCATCTATTTTATGTTTATGTTGCATTAATTTGTAATAATTTCCAATTTTGTTTTTAAGTTTTTGTTTATTAACATAGTCTTTCTTGAAAGATCCTCGAGTTTGCTGTTTTCAAGTTTTATTAACCTTACATTTAAATGTGACTATTGACAAATTTTGCTACAATATTTTTTTTATTCATTTTGACCAAAAACAAGTCTAGGCAAGTAATGCATTGCATAGGGCAAGCAGATTCTGGGAGAATTTGTTTGAATGGGCAAGTGATCACAAAAAATAATGTTGAGTTGAGCTCAGTTATGGTAAACATTGTGTATTGTTTCACTCTTCATGCACTTGAAAGATTTCAACCAGGTATTATTTCGGGCTTGTTTATCTTACAAATGAAAACACATTATTCCCATTGCCTTGGCAAGATGTAACATCAATGTGTTTCTGTGACATAAAACACCAAAACCAAATCAGTTACCTGCATATCAATGGTAAGACATATGTATACCATGTTTCTGACAGTTCCAGCATCAACATCTGAGTTTTGAGTGGACATTTTGTGTTTATATTTCTGCAACTGAGACACACGGGATACATCAATGTAGATACTGGTGTGACACAGGATTCCATGTACCATGATTTGTTTCCCTTCTTATAAAGCTGTGGTTGCACAGTGGCTGAGGCAATGTATTCATGACCAAAAGGGTGTGGGTTGGATTCCCACAATACAATAAGGCAAGTTCAACTACCACTGAGTGCCCTAACGAAAGAAAATGGACTTACCTTGGAGTATTTTTCAAATTTTCTTTCTTATTGGGAAGAAAAAATACACAGGATCAAGTTATGGGGGATATTAGACACAAAACTGAAGGCCATATGCAATGTGCAACATTGCTACCTACCAACAATATAATCAATCTCTATAAAAGACATCTGTCAAGTTGATCTGTGCAGATTGCAGTTAGGATCAACTTGTAAGCATGCATATGCAGTACAAATTTTACCAAAAGTCCACATCCTTACAAATGAATTTATACTTGTATGGTTTAATGGTACATCAGCACAATTCTGGCATTTAGTGCCGATTAAAAAAGTTCTACAAATGTATAGATAAAAAAAAATGCAAGAAACTAGATTAAACCCTTCCAAAAAATACAGATGTAGTTAACAAAAATAGATAAGAGATAAAAATAAAATTTCTTTAAAGAGAAATACAATCAATGAAAAAGTAACAAATATAACATCCTGGAAGTTAATACACACAATAACAATGTCCTCCATTGTCAGCAGACACTGGCAGTGTATGTACTCGTGTCAAGGTCCATACTTCTGGAAGTAGGCATGGATCAGGTATGAGAACCCCTGTTCAAGTGGCACATTACCACCCCATCTCTTCAATCTGTTCTATATGTGGGTTGCCACTGTGCAATGATTGGCTGCCACTCTTCAATGATGGGTTGCCACTCTGCAATGATGGGTTTGCTGTTGCAAATCTTGTTTGTGGAGTCTTCATTCCACGTATTTTCCCAAGTGCATGTATAGAGAACATGTCGATTTAAATAAGTTCTGAAGTCTGTATATGGAATCTTCCATTTAGAAACATGACTGCAGGTAACTTTGGCTACTTTATCTGCCCTTTATTACCCTTGACCAAGTAGCCAACAGCACAATCCATATCTGGAATATTAATGGGTTGTCAAAATTGTGGTTCTATCAGGTTTTCAATATGACATGGGAATCCCAAAAGAGGCTTTATCCAGCACCTAGTCTGAGATGGTACTGTAGGTGTTGCAATGGCAGCTGCAATCTTATCTTCATCTTCTGAACCACCTGTATAGGAGGACATACGGCCAAGAATGGGAGAATTGGCTGATACCTTTTTGTTTAATTTTCAAAGATAAAATATTACTTTTGAGATTTTAATAACTAAGATGGTGATTTGGGATTATATACTCTTGCATTATTTCCAAGACTAATCTTTGCTACAATTAGATGACAACAGATTCATCTGCCAAAAGGTGGAGTTGAATTTTGTTTCCCAGCAAATACTGATTTACTGATATTTAACTTACCCCAAGGCACGTGTCATTCGAGCATATAAACCCACAGCACGTGTACCCAAGCTGGAACCACCATTTTTTATGTGTTCAACTGAAATGAAGAGTCAGCTCCCCATTGATGGAAGGATTTGAGTTATGTGAATTCAGCATACACAAGGTTTCTCAGAATCTCAACATACACGTAAATCTGGGGTTTACTGTATATGGAATCTGGGCCTAAAGATGCCATCATATATGGGATTAGACGGATTGGAGGATCGTTTGGTAATATATTGAACAGCCAATTTTGTTTTAGATCAAGTGATTGTTCATTTGCCTTTTCCAATCAATAATGTCACTAGTAAACATAAGGTTCCTTGCCTTTCCCAACTGGATCCAGACTTCAATGACTCCGACACTCTTAACTGACTCCATTCTCAGAGTATTCATTTCATTCATCTCTTTAAATTCACTGCCTTTGGCACTCTTAATCAACTCTATTCTCACAGGTATATGTTCTATACATCTCTTGAGAATTCTAAATTCTGTATCCCTTTATCAGGAAAAGCCATTGCAAAGGAAGAAATGCAAAAAGAATTTTATGATGCGCAGCCAATATCAGAGGAGGAACATATAGTGGAATTGTCATTTCTCATATTCGTACACATGTATCATGTTTTCTAGTGTAGAATGGTGGGGAAAATCTCTTTCATGTAGTGACTGCAGTCTTTCATCACACAACTTCTACTGCAATCATAGTGCACAGAAACTGACAAAAAACTCCCAGTTATCATCATCACTTGAGGATTCTTTCACAATAATCAAGATAAACTTTACTTACAACACATCTTCATTCTAATATGTGTTGAAGTTAGTGTCCTGAATGATGGTGAATACCAGATTTGTTCTATTAACCAATAAACTCAAAATTCTTAAGCTTTTTAACAATGTTCTGACACTGTAGCTGAAAAAGCAAAGTAAAATGTAGTATTCATTCCAGAAATATAAAAACCGGAGTCCATGGGACCCAACCAGGTTAAAAAATGGGGTTAAGTAGAAATAAAAGAAGAAGAAAAAAATCACAACTCACAAATACCCTGATTATTTCTTATGTATTATATAAAACATGTTGTTCATTATTAACTACCCCTACTACAGGTCTTCAACATGAGAATTTAATTTCTCAAGTCTAAGTTACAGTGTATCCCCTAGAGGTGCAAGACTGAGAGTCAAAAATCTCCTTGGCATAAAAACTGGGGGTCAGACTGAGTAAAAACAAACTCTGGCATCAAAACTGGTGGTCAAATTAAAATTGGGGGGTCTCTGAAGCACAAATGAAGGTAAAGGGAAACAAGTTACATATCCCCCTTTTGAACTTTACTCTGGACAAATATGACATCAGAAATGCAAGCAAATATTAACAAGTTTTGTGTATATTTGCTTCTGTATCCAAGGACATGTTGGAGAGATTAGAAAACTGGAAACCAACTGAAAGAAAAAGGCAGATCCAAACTACTGCAATTTGATACATCAAGTTTAAATTATCTTTCCTCTGGAAAAGTGTGAAATTGGAGCAATAAATTCAAAAACCCTGATGAATGTCAATATGCCATGTCATCAAGTGCTGTGTCTAATTCACAGGACCATTATTGTGCCGAGTAACACTAAAAAACATCAGCAACTCTGAAATAAATTCATACATATTAACACATTTCTGGTAAGCAATATGGAATATGTGGAATGTGCCTCTAATAAGTTTTTGGTCAACAATATGTAAAATGTTGAATCTGTCTCCAAAAGTTTTTGGTAAGCAAAGTGGAAAATGTGGAATCTCTATTACTCCCACACACAACTGTCCATGATACTAGCTCTCATGGGAGGGGTGGGATAGTAATTACTCTAACCTGATAATGCAGTTTTAATTATTTTTAAATTAAGTATCCATTTTGATTAAATGGGTTAAACTTAAATGCCCTTCATAGCTGGTGTAAGCAAAACAAGCATTTTTTTGTTTTTCAATTCACTGAACCCATAACGCTTTGCAAATTTTCAATAATGTAAATTATTTACCTAAAAGCATGTACAACTCTATGTATAAATATTCTGTCAGTTTCAACATCAGTTCTTAAATCAAAAAATTTCTGTTGGCATTATTAAATACTTGGATTTGAATATTGTTGAAATAAAACAATACAAAATATTTCAACATAAATCATTCACAATTGCTTAAACCAAGTACCAGCAGTACTACAACAAATGCACAAGTATATTAAAGACTGGTCTCTCAAAAACTAATAACTGACTGGGAATCTCAGTGAACAAGTACGTTGGTTTCAGCATTAATTTTTTTAATGTCCTTATACATGCATCAGTGTTGCACCTGATACAAAGGCTTGCATGTTTCTCAAAAGCTTTTATTTCATGTCCTCCAAAACTAGTTTAAGAAGCAATGAAAAACTTTCAGGCTCTTGTTGTTGTTGTTGTTATAGGGTTTAACGCCATTTTTCTGCACAAGATAGGCTATACATGGCGGCCAGTATTAATGGTGGAGGAAGGACCCTGGAAAACCCCGGAAAGAACTACCGACCCACAAGAAGCTACTGGCAGGCTTTCTCACATACCCACGTTAGCCAAGCCTGGACTCGAACTCACGCAGACAGAGGTGAGATGGCAGTGATCCGTAACGATCAGCGCTTTAGACCACTCGGCCACTCGGGGCCCCTCAGGCTCTTGTACGAATGCATCTAAATTAAGTGTGTGTGATTTGGATTTTTAATGTAGCTTTAAAAACTTTTCAGTCATATCACTACAATGTCTGCAGTGTGGCAGCTTATAGTGATGTCTAGCACTGAGGCATCATGCGACAGACACATAGCATCATGTCCCACTCACTCACATTATCCTGACACCTGGCTGACCAGTCCTAACACTAACCTCTAATGCTGAGCAACAAGCAAGGCAGCTACTAGTACCAGTTTTACGAGTCTTTGGTATGACTCGGCCAGGGTTCAAACCCATGACCTTCTGCATCCAAGGCAGACGCTCTAACCACTAGGCCACTGGAGTGGTCTGTAAATTAAGAAACATGTATATGTAACAAAGGCTGTCAGAAGCTTCCTGAGAATCAGAAGTTCTACCGGTTTCTTCCTCCACCAGTTATACTGGCTGCCATGTTTAGCTTATCATGTGCTGAAAAAAGCACAAAGCCTACAACAACATTCTGTGTACAATTGTTGCTCAAACAATAGACAATATATGTTTGCTCTTTAAAGTGCAAACATAACCAAGCACCAAACAATGCAGTGGTTGATAAAAGATTCTCACCTAAATTTATAAATCAATTAATATAAGGAACTGAAAATCATCAAAGTCAATCTCATTGCTAAAATTTGTTGAAATTATTGGGCAATGATTCATAAATCATATGAAAAACAAAAGCCATCAACACATGCACCATGGCTTGGGAAAGTTGTTAAACAAGTGAATAATGTTATCCATTCCCTATAAAAATAACCCAATTGTTGACTGACAGTTATTTATGCTGAAGTTGTTCAAACAAACAGATGACAAAGAGTTAATTGGCGGGTATTTACAGGAAAACAAAGCTTTTACTGATGAAGAGAAACTGGAAGCCATGGACATAATTTTATCACATAAAAGTTAGACTTGCTTTCTACAAATCTTTATTTTCCTTAACTTGCTTTCTGAATGAATGATAATAACAGAGTCGATTGAAAATGTACTTCCAAGACAGCCTTATATCCCTTGGAAGGTTCACACAGTTTTAAAACCCATTTTATGAAGAAAAAAAATGCAAACACTTAAGACTTCAAAACATATATTTTAAAGTGCTTGCACCGATTCAAGTCTTAAAAAACATTATTTTATATTTTGATAGTTTAGCTTCGAAACACATGTTGGTCAGCTTCGATTATATAAAGATATCTTGTGGAAATTTGGCAGCAATATCTTGCAGGATAAAGAGTTAATAGTCAATCAGCTACTAAAACACATGCATGTGAATGTGCAAGAGTTTGTTTTGTTGGCTCAATTGATATGAACACCTGCTAATGCCACATGCAATACATTTCCCCTGGGGTTATAAAAACCACTTCACTGGGTTGAGGGAGCATCTCAAAATCCATAAACTACTGTCACTAGACATACATGTACAAGAAACAGAATGAGAGGACGAAATCATTATGGCTTTTCTAATAAAAGCAGGCTAAGATCACATTTTTTCAATGACTTAGTCACAAAATCTGATTGGTAGCTTGACCCCTGAAGCAGAGCCCTCTTGATCCTCTACATATGAACCACACCTGTCCTTGATGATATAAGTGCCGACATGCAAACACTAAGTGTACCTATGACAGATCATGTTCTTCTTGTTTTGAGTTTAATGCCATTTCTCAGCACACAACAAGATATACATGGCAGCCAGTAAAATTAGTGGGGGAAGAACCTGGGAAAAGCCTGATATGAATCACAAACCCACATGAAGGTAATAGCAAACTGTCTTATATACCCACATTGGCCAAGTCCAAGACTCAAACCCATGTGGAGAGAGGTGAGAAGGCAGTGATCATTAAGGCATACATTTCAAAACATTTGGCCACCCAGGGACCTTCTATGACAGTGCAAATAAAATAACTGAAAAAGAATTACCAATCGAAGACATTCATTCTGAATAAAAACTTGGGCATTCTGTTCAACAACCTCTGGGAAATGCAAAGTAATTTGTACAATTTTTCCCTGGCAGCATCTTTGAAGTCATCAATGTTCTTTATATTGTAATTCAGCAACTTTAAGTGCTCAATTAACTGCAGGAAAAACCACATAAAAGAAAACAACCTGACCAGAAAATTAACCAGAAAAATGAACAACAATAATAAAAAATAATAATGATAATAACAAAAGCTTATTGTTAGAACAAATATTAGAATCTGCACATTTTTTGAGGTAGGTCACCAATCACAATCTTTTATTTTTGGCCTCAACAACTAGCCTAGTTCTAATATGAAGACCCTAACTCTAGATTAAGCTTTTAGTAAACATCAGCCTTCCTTTCATACTCTGCAACTCCAAGATGAATAGTTATAGGGGGTGAATCCAGAAGGTACATGTTAACTTTCTTTCTGGTTACAGAGTTTTATGGTTGCTAATCTTATTTTCAGTCAAAATACCCTATAAAACATTAGCGCTTGTAAGTAGTTTGGAACAGTATAGCTTAGTTTCACCTCTGTATTGGAAAGTGATGAAATAAATGGAGGAAACAACAGTGGAAGTCGGTCCCTCCATTAAAGCTTCTGCTTCCCCCTCTAGCCCAACAATGATCCAAAGAGATTAAAATGAGTACCTTGTCATAGCCATACTCACTGATCACTCATTGATAGACACATACAGAGTATTTACCTATACTTACTATTTTATCAAATTCCTGACCTTTCCCTTTCCTTGAACTAAATGGATAACAAGTTCCTCTTTCATGTCTGCAAGTAACGAACAAAAAGCCAATTCAAATATACATTATTTGTATCATCATCCAAAATAGAGTTCTCATTGACCCTATCTAGGGAGTCCCTGGCTTTTCAAAATGTATACAAAATATTGCTGGGACTCTTACTGGGACTCTTGAAAGGACTCCAAGTCCTGAAATTCTGATAAAAACTTGGCCTGTATCATGATAAACATCATACAATATAAAAACTAAATTGTAATTTTTTTAAACTACTGAACTTTCAAGACAAAGTTACTGAATGAGACATTTTTGTTCCAAATTTTCAAGTTATGCAAGTTTTCTAAGCACCCAGTGGAAATCACATTGAAGCTGGAAAATTTTAAATACAGACAAGACTAGTCACATGATCATATACATTAGGTATGCATGAAAATAATGGTGGACTGATTATTTTTGGCTGCAGACCTGTCAAATATTACCAAACACTAGCCTGATGGAAACTTAATATTTCATTATTGTTACAATAAAGTAAATGTCGGTTAATCCTTGAAACATCCCAAAAACATCATACAAGTACTCAGATGGTAGTTAATATGATCATTTGATAGTGAGAAACTGGTATTATATCACCACAAGTCTGCAAAGTTGGCAACCAATTTGTGGAGCAGCAGTTTAGCTTGATCTTGTCAATCAAATGTTTGTCTTTCCACAACATCTGCTAAAACCAAATATCTTCTACAGGGATTTCCCAAACATTCTATACAAGATTGTTCAAGTATTGACTTATCAGTGGATCAAATTTAAGCACAGGGAAATTGCAGCAACTAGCACAGTACCTGTTGCACAGCAGGATTGCAATCATCGTACCAGGTACAAAAAAGGACACAAACTACAATACAAATAAACCAAAGCCTGTGTATCTGTTTCTTCCTTTGATGTGAAATGAAGTGACAACTGTGCTGACCCCTTTCTTACTTGATTACTGGATATTATAAATGTTAGGAAATTTTCTTTATGCTCTATGTACTGTAGTCAACATCAGCACATCAGACTTGGTTGCTGGACCAATGCCTGGCTTATGTAGACCTGGGCTGCGTAAAATCCTACTGGTCCTGGAACAGCGAGTCTGAATTAAATTTTCAGACCTTTTCTGTCTGACACATAGAATCATGAGTTTGCTGGAATTTTTTGTCCAATATTTTGCAAATCATGCTTCCTGTAAGCCTACTGGGTCATACTTTTTCATCAGGAAAAAATTTTAAAATCCACCCCACAATACAAACTTACAGATAGCAATTAATTTCAATTTTAAAACAACATATTTGATGATCATTTTATTAAAGGTTTGAGGTAGTAAAGAGTTTCAATACAAAGTCTGAATGACAGCCCATAGACTAATGTATTTTCAAGTTAAAAATGGGAACTCATCTCTGAGGTGAAAAACATTCAGAAATAAAGTCTGGAATTTATTCAAATGAATTATTACTATGAAAACAAAAATAATGCTGAAATAAATAAGAATTATTAATAATAAATGCTCATAGATAACAAGTGTATACTGATGTTGAATAAGAGCAAGATCCAGAACAGAAAATAAATACTGCAGCTCTTTTTTAATAGATTACTTAAGCATCTGATAAAACATATACTTGTCACATTTCATATTACCACTACTAGTGCATTAAGTACTGTCAATTATTTTTATTTGTCCCTTTGAAATTTTGCACATCCCCTAAATCTAGTGGGGGAAGGGGCAGTTCCCCCGTGCCTGTGGAATCATTGGTGCAACACTGGAGTGCTGGTGTGCAAGCTTCTGCGAACTAAAGACATTCACTTCCAATGGAGACTTTATTTTATAATCACTATATAAATGAAATCAAAATCAAGATTTTATCAACAGCCCATTTAATAATTATGCAACTCTGAAAAAAGTTTCAAATGGACTATATCCCATTGTGGAAGGATCATGTGACCACATGGCTAGTTTTGCCAATGTTCAAATTCTTAGCAGTTCAGTGCAATTTGAATTGCATGCCATTTCAGTTTCCGATTTAGCTGCAAGTAAATAAGCATAGTTTAAAAAATTTAAAGAATTTTGGGGGAAAATGACTCATCTGACAATAATGTTAAATTTTCTAATGTAGACATTCAAACCAATGTCACAATTCGTTTTAATTTTAACTAGGTAAAATGCCATTTTCCTGAATAAAGTACATCCTTCTTGGGACATGCAAAGAAATTATCTAAAAACCAAAACACCATCTAAATGCTGCCATGTCACAATTTTTTTCTATGCACTCCTTGCAGTCTTCCACAAATATTCCTCACTGACCAGATATTACACACCCAAATATTCTGGTACGTTCGGCAATATATTGTTCTAGTGGTGATAGCAGTGGTACTGCCGGTTTGCTAACTTCTTAACTATAACATGGGCCAATGGTGAAAAAAATGTGTGGTTCCGGTAACCGTAGTTTTTAATGGCCGCGAATCTTTTCAAATTAACTGAAAAGAATGACGTATCAACAATAAAATCTGGGACCCACCACGCTCGGGGGAAGAGTTCCACATTAGAAATGGTAATTTTAGACGAACTTATGAATATGAGATAGACATAAAAAAAAAAAAGAAGCCACTAACAAAAAAGAAAACCTTCCCAGCCCCTTGTTTGTTCACACCATTGCCAGAACCACGCGTTTTTAAATCGGCTATATCTGGATAAATAAATTTTCGACATCAAAAATGAGGACATGTAGATATATCTTAATGGCAAAGACCATCCACGTGTCGTCTTTTAACAAGTTTGGGTCAATGGTCGTGCCTTAGAGTAAACGACTGTTGCAATTCGCCGTTAGCTAACAGTCGGGTCAACGATGAAACTGGAGGGCATGTGTGCAGCCATTTGACATACTAATGGAAAAAATATTGAAATGGTTTTATTTATGCTTCTGTCCATCTGCGATCCCGAAATAACTTCAAATGAACCTCTCAAATGAGAAACTGTTTTAAATGTTTCTTCGGTGACATTACAAAAGTTGCACTCAATTGAACATCATTGGCAAGATCCCGCCTTCTACAAAGAAAACGAGGTCGGTCCGAACCACCTCCAAATGAGACTGAGACTGGCTCTTCGCTTTTATTTACTATCAACAATTATCTGTTCAACGTTTTACGCCTTGATTGCACGCTTTGCTAAATAAATATATTGAACAACAAATAATGTCTTTTAAAATATCATTCAAAGTACTGATTTATCTTTTCCTATATCTCTTATAGTGTCTTTTCTTTTGATATATATCTAATATACGCAAGGGCTGGATTTTAAATCTTTAAGTCACCGCTACAATGAGACGGAAAATTACTGTTGATCGGAAAATCGAGCGTAAAAAAAAGAATATTACATGCACTGAAAGAGAGAGAGAGAGAGATAGAGAATTAAAAGAATATTACATGCAGAGAGAGAGAGAGAGAGAGAGAGAGTATACATCACAGTCATCTTCGAGCGTAAAAAAAGAATATTACATGCACAGAGAGAGAGAGAGAGAGAGAGAGAGAGAGAGAGAGAGAGAGAGAGAATTAAAAGAATATTACATGCAGAGAGAGAGAGAGTATACATCACAGTCATCTTCCCACTTTTATCGTTAATCACAAAGCAGGGAGACTGAGTTTATATCATAGGCATTTTAGGCACTTTTATGAGAGAGAGAGAGAGAGAGAGAGAGAGAGTTTTAAATCATAAGTATTTTCCCACTTTTATCACTTTTACGTACAATCCATTTAGCTGCATAGCGTAAATTAGAAGTTAATGATCAGCAAAATGTTTAACAAAAATGTTAAATCTAAATATTAAATAACATTATCATTGATCACCATTATCATGTTTAGTGAGACACACAGATAGAGAGCAAATATTTTTGGCACATCCTTACAAAACGGCAAATTATGGCCCAGTATTGGACAACAGTTACACCTAATATCTTTAACGGAGATCAATATCTGCTTTTCTAAACCTATCAAGTATAAAACCTTGGCTAACGCCTTAATCATTGACATCCAGCTTACAAATAACACCAAGACATACATCCGATGATCTGGTGGTGAATAAACGAATCTTTATATCGACATATAACATATCCTTGGCGTATATTCCCTCTGTTTCGGATTTCCGTGCAGTATTTATGAACTACATTTGAAGAAGATATTATTATTATTATTATTATTATTGGTGGAGGTGTTTCAGCGTGTATCACGGGAACCAGGGACACCATATAACATAATTTAGTCTTATCTGTCCAGAATAATATTTCAGTCAGTCACTGATTAGGTGCTGGAGAGAGAGAGAGAGAGAGAGAGAGAGAGAGAGAGAGAGGGAGGGAGGGAGGGAGGGAGAGAGAATAGGTATGTTACCATTTTCATATTCAAATAGCACAATTAACATATTTATTAAAAACGTTTTACTACAGATTGTCATCACTCAGAAGACTTTCAATTTTGACGTAAAAGGAATCTCAAAACTGAAGCATCTTTGGCTTGTAAATAATCCCTTTTTTTTTTTACATTTGCAATTAACTTTCCTAATATCCTCATTGAAGCCGAATGGGGTTGCGCTTACTGCACACTTTCTAAATTCTATCCGTGAATATTGTGGGTCCCCAAACGTTCAGATACATAACATTTTGTGTGGTCGTTTCGTTATCACAATTGCATGTCACCACGATATCGCAGAAATATAGGTCAAACGCTAAGGAAATTAACCGAGTTATACACATACATGACAGTAAAGAGCTGGAAACTCCGCGATACAAAGAAATCCACATAAATTCTAATGACTATATTACATAAATGACCACATTCCAGTCGAAAAACGCAAATGACATTGATCTGGGATAAAAATAGCACCCAGGGCCGCCTGTCAATCAATTTCAAGTTTAAATAAATTTTGAAGTGCACGGTGGTGCATCGCAGTTGCGCAAGTCGGAACTGATTTCGTTGCAATTGCACATGCTACAAATGCGCCGTGTGAATGCATTTCTATTTATATCCCGCGCTGTGTCTGGGTCAAAAATGCTGTAGTCAACAGAGGAAAAAATGGATTTTCATTATTTTTCAACTAAATTCATCACATAATCTTGTAATATTCCTGGGAAGTAGTTTGTGAAACGTTGGAATACGTGGATATATTGCACGGGAATTTAAATGTACGGATTTTAGAAAACAAGTTTGTGTTGGGACGTGTCACACTGTAAACAAGTTGTCGGGGTTGTGTGAGATAATTTGTTCATGGCGAAGTGCCGAGGCAAGGTTACAGTTTCAAGTGGTCGTTAAGACGGATATCCGTGGGGCAAATGACCTGCAACATGGCAGCAACATCAACCAAAATCGATTGCTGGTTCAGATCAGCACTTGGCTAGTGAAGAAATTTAGCAACTCCCTGTTCCTTTTCAATCAAATCAAATTCCTTCACGTCAAAAGAGTTGCTCGACATATTGATATGTGATCGAGATCTTTTTCTTGAGTCGAAATTTCTGAATAGTTAATAGCTTTCTGCTATATAGTGACAAGGAAACAAAGTGAAATAATGCAAGAATCGCGCCTAACAGTTGTCTCATAGCAAATTAAAAGGGCCTCGGCGCCACTTATTAAAAATGGTGGAATTGAAAACGTAAATATCGGATTCCTTTGCATATTCTCTTACTGGATTCTGCCAGAGGTTGTAATAACATAGCATAAAGTTCCATCGATTAGCCGCTGCCGACAAACAAAAGGCACACTGCATAACGAGGTTACTATGTCCTTGATCCAACGAAAGTCAAATCTAACCTGAAATGACCTCGCATTCTGCTTCCCATTTAAAAAGGGAAAGTAAACTCGCAATGAAAATGAACAGTATCAAATAAATTCAAGAAGGTAAAATAACCATGTACATGTTCCATGGTCAAGCAGCTCACCTGAAGTATTGCATGAAAATCTTGACCAGGTCTTGATTTTTCAAAATGTTATCCCTGTTGTAACGGTCTCCAAAAATCCCTTTGGAGGGGACCGGCGTTCGCATCATTTACAAGCTTGGAGTATTCTGTCTATAGTCTGCTTACATTCCGGGAAAAATCTTGCAACATTTCGATTCCAAGGAATCTATTTTCTGCAACCTGGTGGAAAAAGAAAATGAAATAATGTGCATTGTGTGTATATAATCCATTTTATCTGTCTTCTGCAAGGAAGGAAAGTATGGATGTACATGACCCTGTGCCAAAAGTTGCAGACAGGCTCCAAATTCTCCCAACCTCCTTCATAATGGTGTCAAAAGGGGCGTGGCCCGAGCACGTAAGCTGAATTGTGTGTGGTAGATTTTTTCCTCTCCGCTCATGTGATTGAAATCTCCAATGCGATTGGTAGATATTAGTTCCAATTTTTCTCCCTTTGTCCTAGACACCTGTTGATTTTTAGGAGAAAATATTGGCTAACATGGCTTCCATTCCACATCATATGCAATGTTATAATAAAATAGCATCATGCACACCATAGCAATATTTTTTTTTTCATTATTATGTTAATATTTTAACAATAATTTTTTTTTCTTAAATGCTGATAGTTTCCACTAAAAGTTCGGTTTATATTCCGATATATTGTTTTTATAGGACATTTAGCGCTTACATAGCATATCCCTCTTTGTGTGATTACACTCATAAATTCAACGTTTAAAGTTCCCAATGCTAGAGGTGTTTCATCACGTCCATAATTTATACGTGTCGTTGCAAAATAACTGCCAATGATAAGAATGCAAAATTTGTATGGATGTGAATATCAAATATGCCCTTTACTTTGAATCAGGAAAACTCCTTTGAGATAAATAGAATTTGAAATTCCTCGTTTTAGTATAACAATACGCCTGTTTAAATTTTTATGAAAATTAATCACAAAAGTTTTAATATTGGACTGAAGGAGTCATTCGAATTCGAGCCAAACGCCACGGAACAATAGGGATCCGCTGACAAGTCATGATGGCCGCCATTTTTAACCTATCAACAGTCAAAATCTACATCTTAAAAATACTGGAGTACTAAGGAACGTATCCAAAAGTACTAATTTTACATAGCAATTATATTCCAAATTAAATATATATTTTTACACGTTGCCCGCCTTGGTATAATTCCTAAATAAAGCGAAAACTGGCAATTTACCCGCAAATTGTTCCTTTACTTCAGCGTTTACTTCTTCTTCAGGCAAGGGAAGGGTCAAATAATGTTTAAAAAAAGAAGATTAATTAATATTTGGTAGATGCAAAAGTTGTAATTCTTCGGCTCAACATGATTATATTTCGAAATGAGTAAGTTTAAAATCTTAGGAAAAAAGAACTTGAAGCGGTTGCATATTTGGTACAGTTACGTACAGTGTTTAAAAAAAAAAAAAAAAAACATTGCTACAAACGGCCATGTTTTTGCTAGCTTCCCTCAAGATTGTTTGCCAAATGTCAGTGTTATATCACGTCGATTTCTCTAAAATCTTGCACTTTAAAACCGCTTCTTTAGTTATTTTACTCTCAATCTCTAAATTAAAAGAAAACCTATTAGCTCTATCATAATCAGCTATTAAAGTGTCTCAGTTTGATATATAAAGTGTAAACATTTCAGACAATTGACAGATTTTTGGTGTGCAGGATATTTTTAAGTCTGGCGATAAGCAGTGCATTGCACATTGAATGTTTTGACGATAATTAATTTATTAATTATTAACTTTGTAAATCATTTTTAGGCGCAAAAAGTTTCCTTTCATGTTGAATTTCGATAGTTAATTGTTTAAACACTAACAGAAAACAAAACCAATTGTCAGTTGTTTAAATATACAAAATGTAGATTATAAGCTGGAATGATGGAAGACAGACGTGTGCTCGTGTGTGTGTGTGTGTGTGTGTGTGTGTGTGTGTGTGTGTGTGTTCGAACACCTTTTGGTAGAGCTTGAACCAATGTCTATTTAAAAAAAATGACAAAAGATTAAATGAAAAATTCCTCCACTTAGCATTGGATGGCGTGTCCCTCGCACATGAAACACCAAGTACGAATTTTCCAAATTGTTTATTTATTCTGTATTGAAGTCATTTAGTTCATCCGTTTGACTGTCAAGATGGGACATGTTAGGGAGACATTCTTCAGTACTAATTCGTAATTTCAAAACTGGATTTACTTGAAGAGTTAACACAGGATTATACCACAAGGTAAATTTATTTATTTATTTATTTATTTATTTATTTATTTGGTTAATTAGTTAGTTATTTTAAAGCACTTTTAGCCGCTCAAAAAGTTTTTTAGCAACGCCCCTTTTGTTATAAAAACACATAATCTCATTGTTTGGTGTGTTTGAGAGAAGAAGGAAACACGTGATTTTAACACACTGTGAATCGAATTTTTTTATTTATTTATTTATTTATTTGTCATATTCATATTTGTTACAGATACAGTTGAGCATGGTAACCCCAAAATACTGAATTTAAAATGTTAAGGAATGTATCTATATCTGTGTGTGTGTGTGTATATATATATATATATATATATATATATATATATATATATATATATATATATATATATATATATACTTTTAGCGATCTTTAGCATTACCAGTAACAAATCGAATCTATCTCAAGATGCTTATGTTTTGTTAGAAACAATATCAGTTCACTGAAATTGTGAAGTAACTAGAAAACATTCTGATCATGCAGCACACGTTTTTGTGATCTTTTTTCAAAGTTCCATACTAAGGTTTTGTACAACAGTACAAATGCACGTTACACCTTTTTCCCAATGATTTGGTATTATCTTTTGGGTGCAGACATAACGCCAGATCATTAGGATTATCATTATGATTTATCGGGATAAAAGGAAAGATGGAATGGATGACGGATGGGTTAACATTGCATCGATTCAGGAATTAAAATTTCAGATGAATTTCTGTGTTAAATGTATCTGATCCGTTCGTAACATAAAATCCCTTATACAAAATTGTTTGGTTCAAAAAACAAAATTTGTAACTTTAATGGCATTTCTATTAACAATGACCTTCACCGCAAAATTTTCCTTGCATATGAAAATTGTGATAAAAGTAATATTTTCAAAATTGTAATCATCTTTCAAATTAAAGTTTTACTCGTTCCCCTCTATTCAAATTCTAAGTAGGGGCATTACAGTGTACTATTCTGTCTTGACTTTAATATCCCTGTATCAAAAGGCATAACCTTTGCTATGGCTGGTGTTAGGGGATTGGTGCCTTTATTAGCGACACGGGTTCGATTTGAAGATGGAACAAATTATAACTCTCAAACATGTTTCATTATTTCGTGTCATTCAATTTCGTTGGTGCTATATACATCGGAACATTTATCTATATTTTTATCATTTTGTTTTCTTTATTTATTTTCGCTAATACTGCATCTTTACGAATTACCAAGTTAAAACAATTATTGCTAACATCTTAAAACCCACAGAAAGATGTGTATAGATGAATGACGTGATAAATAACTACGCGCTTACTTCCATTACATATATATATAGTATATATATATATATATATATATATATATATATATATATATATATATATATATATATATATATATATATATATCTGTGTGCGTGTCTGTGTGTCCATAAATAAAGGTCACAATATTGGCGTCCGTCTTTTAAACTTTTCCAAAATGTTTTGGTATTTATTCAATAACTTAGGAAACATGCACTTTGTCATGCCATATTGCCATTTCATTCTACAGAATGCTTGCACAGTCTAAGCATTGGAGACTAATTTCTCCATGCTGATTCTAGATCTGTAAAGGAAGTTTAGCTTGATATATAAAGCTAAATGAATCGTTCAGTTTCTACGGTGTTTTATTTCCTTGAGATGCATTATTTGAAAAGGAGTAGTAATGTCACGGATGGCAGTGCCCATTTAGCTGCAGTACATTATACAGTGACATAAGTGTCACTGTTTTCAACTCATTTTGTAAGACTTTACCACCGTAATCTACATCAAAGCCAAAACTAGTTCCATGGTCTATAAAATGTAGACTGGCATGCCATCGACGGAGATACAATTACTATAAACTGTATAGCTAATTTAATACAATCTTCTTTCTGGTCGCAGAATTTATTGAAATAAATTGGCACAATTTTTATTATCGAGGGACTAAAATTAAAGAAGAAATCAAAACACTACTAGTAGTAGTAATAGCATTAGTAGTGTGATAATAATAATAATAATAATAATAATAATAATAATAATAAATATGATGACGAACAATAAATAATAGCGAAAGTTATTGTGTGCAAGATTATTGTAAAGTTTGAACTCGATCATGATTATTTATGCGTACTATGAGTGATAATGAGTTTTATGAAATCGCACAAAAATTACAGGAACATAAAATATTATGCCCTTTATTATTTTTGCATGTGAATTGAAAGAAAACCTCCAAAATCCCCCAGCTCCTCTTATTTAAAAGATTAAAAGAGGACACGGTTAGTATTAAAATGCTGTGTACAGATCAAAGATTAAGACGTCAATGCTGTAACATACTCATGGACAACAAAGTTATGAACAAAGTTATTAGCTATATCATTGCTAAATTGAAATAAGCAAGAAAGAAATTGCCGGGACAAGGTTTTCATTATATACAGTAAAACTCGTTTATCACGAACCTCTCTGCACCCTTAAGACAACTTCGTTATCCGAATGAAACAGCTTATCCTAGTGTTATACATGATTATGCTTCGTTGGATATAATGAACTCACTTCTTACTAACACGTAAACTTGTATATTTGTTTTTGCGCTAACCGTGTTTTACTGACTAGATTACCTCTACTAATGCCAAATAAATCTCAGAGATTGATTATCTTCTACCTTCTTTGTTGCAAAGTAGATTACATACATTTCGATAATGATTCTTAAATTTTTCAAAGATTTTATTTTTCCTTTCAAATTATTAACATCATACATCCCCTACGAATTTGGTAATGAAAAGTATAACTATTTATTTATTTATTTCTCTTGAACATTATGCAGTGAATATGCATGCACAGCTCAGCTTTTAAAAAAGGGTGGGTTGTTGATAAATGTTGTGAAAAATGTTAAAAAAAGATTTATGCAAGAAAAACTGGCAAGCACACGTTCTGTTGTATGAAAATAAGCTCATCATATTCATGCGTGTGTGTATCTAGCATACATACAAGCTTTATTTGTTTATTTATTTCTTTATCTATTTATTTGCTTACTTATTTATTTATTTACTTATTTATTTATTCATTTATTTATTTACTTATTTATTTATTTATTTACTTATTTATTTATTTATTTATCATCTGTGTCAAACTATTTTTTTAAATGTTGCACTTGTGGGGAAATTAAAAATGACAAAACCTATTTCATCACTTTAAAACATTTATTTATTGTTGATATCTTATTGATTTATTTACTTTTATTTATTTTTCATCAAACCTTACGTTACTCGAGGGGGTTAAGAGCATGTGTTCGCTGCTCGTATGATATTAACATGCTCAATCAAAGTCAGTTTATTTCTACTGCTTTGATTCTCCATTTTATAATATATATTGAGTCCATGATAAGCAAAGAAAACACTTAGTATTTTCGTCAAAATATGTTCCGTTTCGCTCTTTTTCTTCCTCTTTCTATTATATCTAACAATAGTTCTGAACATTTTAGATTTAATGGCCAGCCAAAATATATCCTTAAAAATGTCTAAATATAATTGGTACCTCACTATTCCTCAAAGCATGGAAATCTTAATTTTGTATTAATAATCGGGAATAGCGTATCTTTATGTACAATATATCATACACAGTTATTTTCGTGTTGATATTTATTCAGGATTGTCGAAGTCACTTTAATAATTTATTTTTAAAAAATATTGCAAATAAACTTAGTTTTCGGACTACGCTCATTTTGAATAAATCCGCATTTATATATATATATATATATATATATATATATATATATATATATATATATATATATATATATATATATATATATATATATATATATATATATATATATATATATATATATATATAATGAACATTGTTATATTTAATTGTTAAGTAATCTAAAGTTGCTATGGTGATTGCATATTTAATGATATAATTATGATTGAATATTTAATGATACAATTAATGCTGCAGAAGTTTTGAAAACACTAAAACGTTTAAAATGCAAAATTCAAAGTTCAACTTACAATCGGCTTAACAAGTTAGCTTAAACAATATTTATAAATCTTCCTAAGAGGTTCTACAACGAAGAATTAATGGATCAGAAAAAGTTAGTACTTATTCTAAAATACAAATGTACATGTACATAACACATCATAAATCTTATAGAAATTATATTAGTATATGAATGAATGGTTGTAAAGTATCATATTTCACAAGCACAATTGAGGAATCGCTTTGTATTATTTAACACAATATTTGACAGAGAAGACCTTTTGTAAAAATGCTGTCATTACAGTAGGTAAATAAACACTAAAGCAATAAATGATAATCATGCACGCTAAGGAGGCCATTTATAAAGATAAACTGATATTAAATATAGCTAGTGTGAATTTTGTGTTAATAGCACTTACGAAAATCAACATAATTACCAACACGTTCGTGTAAAACACAATTATTACTGGGAGGAAATCATGTTTATGTATGATATACTCTTAAACGAAAAAGAAGATTTTGTCTAAAAATCGCATTTCGACTTTCCTATTATCAAATAGTCCACTGTAAAATCAATAAGTACGTATTGCTTACTTTATTATATAATCTACAATGAAATTAATAAGGTTGGACAGTCTCTAGTCAGCCAGATTCAGAGTATCAGATACAATGTATCTTTTCAGTTCAAAAGATACGTGAAATTACATCTGCAGTCTTATATATATATATATATATATA
>JAECUM010008747.1:0-72354 GCA_016617855.1 Megalonaias nervosa | reverse complement strand
TTATGGCTTTATTTAAGTTTCTTTCAGTGGCATGGGCCTTTCCTCAAAATGTATAGATTGATAATGTAAAACATCTCGAACGGTTTTGACTTCTCAGTTTGCAAAGGTTTAAAAACAGACTTCTCCGTGGACAAATATATGTAAAGTTCGGCATTGTCTTTTCAATTTGTACACGTTAGCAATTGGATATGTATAACGTGTTAATTTATGAGTATGAATGTTTACATATATCAGTGTCAATTTATAAATATTTATTTATAACCATCGGCAACAACATTTTTGTAAAATACACTATATAAGTACTTGTATGTTCATGAGATTAAGAAATGAAATTTAACTGAATGTAGTTTGTGTATTAATAAAGTGTTTGGGTGAATCGTGTAGTCTTCCATAACAAAATATCAGAACCATTTTGTAATAGCTATCGTTTCTTTTGCTGCTTAACTTTAAAGTTTTCCTTGCTTCATTACGCGTCCTAATTTCCTTGTCCATTTCTGAGTGAATTAAATTGGTAACCTTCGATTAAAAAGCTAGACATGTGGCTGGTGCTGTCATTCGGTCTTTATATTAATTATTAACCAAATCATTTCTTTAAAAAGATCATAAGAATGAGGAAATTCGCTAATAGTGACAATCAGTTATGCTGAGGCAAAGTTGCTACAAGGGAAATAATTTTGTCTGCTTGTCTGTTACTTTGGCATTCTACTAATACAAGATCGCAAGAGTTGCACTTCTTTAAAACTACCATTGTTCGTCATAAGTAATGTGAAACAGGTTTCCCTTTGTAGAGTAAGTAGTCGTGAAGTTAGAATGATACGGAAATTTAAATAATTACAAATGTTAACTGTTACGTGACAAGGGCTCTTACTCAGTAACAAAGAAAAGAGTGAAAGCCAACAAGCTTGTATATTTTAACAAAATAATTTATTTCCCTAGAAAACAATGTAATAATTGGAAAATAGGACTTACGGTTTGTGAATATAATCCAAAATTTGATCCTAATAATGAAAAATACAAGTCCTATCACTAAATAGTTCGATTAGAATCCAGGTTCGAATCTCGACGACATACAAATATGGAAGGCGATGACGTCATATGTGGTCCAGGTACGAATATCAACAATCCCTCAATTGAATCACAGTTTTTGTTTCCGAATAATTCCAGAATAAATTTCCATGAATATCTTTCAGAATTTTTTTTTTATAAAAGAAATTCCACTTGTTGAATTTCCTAGAGAAGGAATTATTAAATCAAAAAAAAAAACAAATGAAAAACAATCAATCTGGCAACAAATAAAAAAAAACACCTTGTTCCTTCAAGATGTTAAAACGACTCTCACAGAAAAATATTAAGCATGCGTATTTAAACCCCAAAAACATCATTTCAATCTCGCGAGATGGGTCATGTGGTCTCTTACTACAAGACATTTATCACGTACGCCCGTGTAGCCCCAATTAAGAACCAATAATAAAAAAACGTTGTTTACACATGGTGATCATGCAAGCAAAGTATGGCCTTGATACTGACCAATCATTTTAACTTCCTGTTTACGAACTTCCCAACCCAAGACGAACTAGGTTAACTAAAAATAATTATCATGTAACACGTTTTACGTCTTAGATAAACAACATTTACTAAAAGAAAATATCGAATTACTGAAAAAGAATTTCGAATCCCATGGAAATAATCATTACAATAAAATGTAATGAAACAAAAATAAAATAAAAAGAATTTCAAAACTAACACACAAACAATTTAATTACATATACGCAACATAACAAAAGTATTTAAGCATTTATAAAAAGTTTACATCGAAGGGTCCGTGTGTGAAACTTCAAAGAGCTGCCATATATCGCCTGTTCAATTGTGATTTGGCAAAATGAGCTTCCCAGTGATCGTTTATGCATCGGGATCTAAGCTAAGCTGGAGTCAATCTGGCAAGGAGCATAGTTGTGCTTGCCTAGGTCAAATGTCACCACAAACCAATAAACACGCTTCTCTGTTCCAAATGTAGTTTGGTTTGTGACTGGTAGAAGTTGACTTCGGTGTATTTCAGAATGATTCTTATGGTTACTTGAAATACGTCTTAGTTGTTTATGCACATATCATTATCTTGTGAATTACTTGTGCAATGAATTTGTTCAAATCTATTCACTCCTTAACTGCATAGCGTCGAAATATGCCTTCATCGTCGAACTTTCATTTCCGGCAGAAGCCCGCAACAAACCAAAGTTGTCGCGCTCAAAGAGAATAAATGTAAACAACTTAAGTATTCAGCTGACGCCGTCATGACGAGATATGTCAAAAGCACACGTGATCAAGACAACGCCTTTTACGTATGAAGACGAGTGACCAATTATCGGGTGTTGACATGATTATGTTGACATGACAACAAATTTAGATACTTAGGTTGTTATATTATGGGAGTAGGTGGACTTGCTAAAGCAATTTTGTCTTCACACTATATATATATATATATATATATATATATATATATATATGCTACATATATAGTTACATATATATATATATATATATATATATATATATATATTAAAAGTACAAAGCTACTATTGTCATGACATATTGAGGATTTCTACATTCTTTTAGCAGATTTAAGAAAATATTCCACTCGATAAACTGAAAATTTTTGCAGTACAAAATATTTCCACTTCACGAGTTAAATAACGAGTTAAATATTTCATTATATTTACTCAGACAAAATGTACATGTGTGTGTGTGTGTGTGTGTGTGTGTGTGTGTGTGTGTGTGGAGAGAGAGTGAGAGAGAGAGAGAGAGAGAGAGAGAGAGAGAGAGAGAGAGAGAGAAATACAAATATAGACCAAACAAAGCGGAAAGTGTTATCCCTGGATTCTACAAGAGAATGCATGATAATACTAAGCAGAATTAATATTTAATAAAAAAAAAAATCTTTTTTGGGTGATTTGTGCTTACTTGTGCGTGCAGGCAAGGCAATGGGTGCCGTTTACCCGCTATCTTTGGTTCAACTATCCGTAAAGTAAGAATTAAAACTTCGATAACCTGCATGATAGCATTATTTGTATTAAATAATAATTCTGTCTCGTATTATCAAGCATTCTTCTGTCGAGTCCAGTAATATCACTTTCCGTTCTGTTTGGTGTATATTTGTAACTCTATAATTTATTCTATATACCTTGATTTCTGTCGTATGAATCCGGAATGACTAGTGAGAATGAGAATTACTTGGTCCACGTGCGGTAGACATACGTGTATGTCTGCCGCGCACCGGTACATATACCACAGACTATGTAGCATCATGGGCTTTTTTTTCGTGTGCTTAGTCGTGATGAATGTAAGACAAGACCCAATGGACGAAGCCATTATGGTACTGAGGCCGATTTAGCCTCAGATCAGATTTAGTATTTTGAAATTAGTTAAAGCTGAAACTATACACCCCCAGGTAACCCTGTATTCGACAACAAAACGCAGGTAAGTTTTGAGGTTTAACGCCATTTTCAGCCCATGATAGGCTATATACGTATCTTTGGTGGAGGAAGAGCCAGAGAAACACTGGGAAGATCCCACGGGAAGCTACCGCCAACCACACAGAGATGAGATGTGAGTAATCTATAAAGGTGAGCGCTTTTGACCACTCGGCCACCCGTGACTCCGAAATCCATGTAAATTCTCGTTCACATATTGTACCAAGGTATTCTAATACACACAGTTTTGTGACACCCAGTCCACGTATCAGACAAAGCGTTACAAATATGTTAGGGGAGTTATCGTTAGCAAACGATGTGTTCCGAATGGCGTGTGTTTACTTGCAGAAATTTGAACGCTCTAATGTGATTGATGAACTACAAAGACAACAGAACGTGACCTCTTATTGGCATCGATCCCGATCTCCAGGTAGGACTGCGGAGATCTGATGCAAGCTAACGGCGTTTAGAATCAAACGGGAGTTTCTTTAGTAACACTGTCGCCTATTATCCTCATGTATTTATAGCCGAGTCTATGTTTGAAGTAACAGATGTGATGTATTTCATCGTCTTTAATAATCTCCATAATTCTGTAAATGTTGGCGTTACAGCTCTTTGAACACGCGTATACAACAATTCCTCCTTTTTATTTCTTTAATTTGTTTTAGAAATATTAAAACTAAACATTGCAAATATGGTACGTAGACGACACAGTTTTTACTGATATGGACTGTTATAGGAAACCAGAAAAAGATAGTGAGCCGTCTGTCTGCTTGTTTACATCGAGAGCTTTCTTTCCTAACAACTAACCTCTTAATGCTGATATGACTCGGCCGGGGTTCGAACCAGCGACCTCCCGCATCAGAGGCAGATGCTCTAACCGCTTAGGCTACCGGAGCAGTCAGCTGACATCGTCGTGAAGAGAGACTTGTATTGCGTGGTTGATCAAGAAGACTTAATTTACATCAGCAAACGAGTTACCGATTGCAGTTTGTTGACATGATGATCGACAAGACAAATTTACAGACCTAGATTGCTATATTTTACCGACAACATGCATATATCAGTCTGTTGTCATGCTTACGTAATCATTCAAAAACTTGTAATCGGTAACTCGTATTGTCGATTCAAGCTTAACAGTCATACAGATGGTCTCAGCGAAAGCGACATAAATTCGGATCACGACTGGCTAAATAAATATCGCATCATAACTAACATGCTCGTCACCCATTTCGGCAAACTACTAATTAATATTTGGGTGATTTGTTTCTTATCGTTATAACGCCTGTTTCATCTATAAATTAACGCACCCCTGTGTCCATGTGAATTGTGTTTAACCCTGGTGAAATTGGTCTGATACTTTTTTTAACTATTTGATTTGTCTTGGATATATATTGCGGTGGAAATCAATAAGTTCAGCAATTTAAAAAAAAAAAGAACAAAGATCGATCTGTTGAACTGCAGGTCCTCAAGCCTGTTTCGGTCCGCGTTTATAAATGCCGTTGACCTTGTTCCATATGGAATAGATGACTTATGCTGCCTGAAATACATTAACAAAGCATTAAATGTATCAAATGTAGCAATGTATCTTTTCTTTTGTGTGCCTGCTTGGGGATACCTAAACTTATTTGTCACTGTATATCATGGATTGTGCTGATGTGCCGTTATACCCTATACACGCTTATATGCGACATCTGGTTGGACATGCATGCTATTACTTGTAGTTGTTTAACAACGTCTTCAGTTATTGCGTAGAATATGCCAATTATCATCACATATATTATTTATCTTTTGCCAATATCAATGTCGAAGTTTTCCGACCCATTGAAAATCAAAACGAGACCGACAGAACTGGAAATTAAAAATGTCCAAACTGAATGTCTTTATATGAAAGGCTACAAATAAACGGCTCGTTATTGTTTAGAGAAGTAAAACGGTCCGAGACTAAGCGCTGAATCAAAGTGTTTGGTCAATGGTGGAAGACTCTTTCATGACTACCGTAAGGAGTGTGATAATGCTGTTACGCAATGAAGAAGAAAATAAACATGGGAAAGAATACATTTTCCGATAAAATTATCGGTAAAACCTGGAATGATCCCAATTTAGAATAGTCCGATTATTAAACTGCGTCAGTATGGCTTTTATTCTTCTATTTTCAATCACAGAAAAGAAGCTTAAGTAAATTAAAACCTTGGCCCAGAGGCTGGTCGAAAGGTTTCTGTACATACTGAGATCTTTTTGATCCACTTACATGCTGCTAATTTATGGTTGTGGGAAATTCAAAAGGGTATGATTGATTGTGGATTCAAAAATAGAATGCTCTTTGAGAAAGAAAAAACAAACGTCACAAAATCACAGCAAAGAACAATAAAACCAGTAGTAGCACCAACTACAAGTTGAGCTATAACAACATCACTAATAATAATAATAATAATAATAATAATAATAATAATAATACATTTTAACTTGTCTAAACCGATCACAGTCGGGTCAAAAGCAAATTCGGCTGTTTTATACAGGTAGATACTATAAAGATGTCCGATTAGTATCAGAACGGCCTTGTTGGAATCAAAATGAATGTTTAGTAACTTTACAGAGCAGGTCGGTTATAAAGGTTGCAGAATAGGCCGGGGTAGAGAGGGACAGAGTTATGGAAGGGGACTGGGTTATAAAGGAGGCCGGGTTGCAAATGATCCCGGATATCATATGGGCCGGGTTACAGAGGTTATCGGGTTACCAAGACTACAGTGTTGCATATCGCCCTGGTTACAGAGTGGCAGGGTTGGAGAAGAGGCCGAGTGGCAGAGCAGGCTGGATGACTGGGTGATCGTGTTACAGATGGACCGAGTTATAGAGGAGGCCGGGTTACAGAGCGATACTTACGAGTCTGGGTTATAAAATGCTTTGTTAGAGAGGGATCTAAGTTGCAAAGGGTATGGGTTTCAAAGAAACTGGATTACAGAGGAATCCGGTTTCAGGACACAGAATTACATAGGAGTCTGGTTATAGAGGGGCCTTTTTAATGAAGTTTTACTGCATCTGTAATTTGACAGATAAGCACTTTGCTTGTTGCCGTCATTTATGGTCCATTTGCCATCCACCAAACCTAACCTATATTAGTACAGTCGGAAGTGGTGTATCATTACTTTTAAACAGTTTAATACATATTACTATATACACCATGTTCCAAAGTTTAGTTTTTCTAACCCACCGATTTAATTTCTCACAACTCGTCATTTGATCCCATAGTCACAAAACTGTCTATAGATAATGCATTTGATCCCATTGTCAGAAAACAGTCAGAGATCAAAATGAAGCTTATATTTAGTCTCCAGCATTAAAAATCATACTTGGAGTTTCACAATGTCATTTAAATTTATCACGTATATAAAAACACAAGTAACGTAATGATGCTGAAATTATAGTCATTCAATCCTCGCTCTCTGCAACATACCGCTCCGGTGGCATAGTGGTTACAGCGTCCGCCTAGAATGCGGGAGGTCGTGGGTTCGATCCCCGGCCGAGTCATACCAAAGACTTATACAAATGATATTAACAGCTGCCTCGCTTGGCGCTCAGCATTAAGAGGTTGGTGTTAGGACTGGTCGGCCTGGTGTCAGGATAATGTGACTGGGTGGTACATCATGGTACATGTCTGCGGTATGATGCCCCAGTGCTAGACATCACTATAAACTGGCACACTGCAGACATCGTAGCGATATGACTCAAAAATCCAAATCACACACACACACACACACACACACACACACACACACACTCTCTTTCTGCAACGTAATAGACGATTCAAATGTGTGTGCTCGTGCATTTTCGTGACAATAAATTTGAGTCTTTTTCTGATTTGAAAACCAAATCTGCCAAGAAAATATGCAGTTGATGTGGAGGCGGTCACAATGTTGAATATTACCGGTCTTCGAACATGTAGGTCGGCACAGTTATGTTCAGCGAGTAGAGACATAGATTTATGAGTTTTTTCTTCTTTATTTTTAAACGTAATTTGTTGATAAATAACGATTTTCTTGCAATCACTACTCACACATTGATCTTTGTAGCAAAAAACAGCTTTCGTGCCAAACGATTATGACAGACAGTTGCAACACCAATAGATTTGACTTTGGTGGACCTTAATTAAAATTACACGCAAGGATTGATTGGATGCATAATTATTGGTTGGGTTTATCTTTATTTTAGAAGCTTTGGCGTGGCAGATGCTTCTTTCGAAGGGTCGAAACTACTGTGTTCAAGAAGCTTGGGCGTGGCAGACGCTTCTTTCAAAGAGTCGATACTACCGTGTTCGAGAAGCTTGGGCGTGGCAGACGCATCTTTCGAAGGGTAGATAAAACCGTATTCGAGAAGCTCTGGCATGGCAGATGCTTCTTTCAAAGGGTCGATACTACCGTGTTCGAGAAGACTGGGGCGTGGCACACGCTTCTTTCGAAGGGTAGATACTACCGTATTTGAGAAGCTTGGGCGTGGCAGATGCTTCTTTCGAAGGGCCGATTCCATTGCGTTCGAGAAGCTTGTGCATGGCAGATGCTTACTTCGAGAAACAAATACCGAAATTTTCCATAACGTCATAGAGTATCCAAGTCGGACCAGCAGTACTAAAGCATTTCTTCTTGTAAATAAAAGATTTATAAAGAGTGAGTCTGGTAATACGTATAGAAATCCCCTCACTACTCTGCTCGCATACGCACGATGATACGCGCTGTTTGTATCGTTGTCGATCTTGATGAGACTTCGTTTGATTGTCAGGCGCTGATCCTTAAATACGAATTTTTCAACAGCCGTCACCATAAGGATGTGAAACGTGAGTCATATTTGTGAGTTGCTTTCAGTCGGCCAGGTCAATGGTTCAGGTTGCTTTTATGACCATTGGTTGCCACCTTATGCAGCTGGCCCTGATGTTATGAGCTTTGCACCACCATATAATGTTTAAGCTTATTCTGGAGAGAAGGCGATATTAAATCCTAGTGCTTGGTGCATCTACATACCCTGATTTTAATTTTTTGTAGTCCTGGAGCCTCGGATAATCAGGTACTGCATTGTGCAGGAGGGCCCTGATAGTCTGGACTTAGACCACCTCACATGCATGATTATATGTCGGGAAGGTCAATGGGCCAGGTTGCTACTTGTCCAATTGTTGCCGCCGCCTTGTGCAGCTGGCTGATGGTCTGGGCTTGAGACCACCGTATACTGTCTAATTTTATATTGGCAGCAGGTCGATTTATTTGTAGGGCTCCACTCCTTGGACATACATATGTTCTTATAGTATTAAAAGACGTTTTTTATGAGTTACCGATTGCAGTATGTTGACGTAATTATGCTGACATCATGACAAATTCGTACCTCTGTTTTCTTGATGTATGTCACCTTGACGTCACATCATATGGACTTTCGACACGATACATGCCCCTAATGTCGTCTAAAATTATGGGGAATTTTTTTTTTTTTGTATGCTGTGTCGGGTTAATTGTTGGGCTGAATATTAGTAATATTAACCATCAACACGTGCATATGCAAAA
Source organism: Megalonaias nervosa (assembly GCA_016617855.1). Taxonomy (NCBI): domain Eukaryota; kingdom Metazoa; phylum Mollusca; class Bivalvia; order Unionida; family Unionidae; genus Megalonaias; species Megalonaias nervosa. The sequence continues at coordinate 63,347 of JAECUM010008747.1, read as the reverse complement.
GTGGGTAAGACAAGAGAGGAAACAAATGTTTGAAAAGAAAAGAACTTAGTTGAGTTGTATCGGGTTGATATATTGAAATCCAACAACCATGTGTTAGAAATGGCTTGTTTGTTTGTTTGTTTGGATAGTTTAAGTTAAGTGAGGGCTTATTCATACTATGTATTATTGCTATAGGTTTTAACTATAGATTACCACAACTAAGGTATGTGCAGATCGTTCATTATTGCTATAGCTTTCTGCTTTATGGTACGAGTTGTTGACATTATTGCTATAGCATTCTACTTTATAGTACCAGTAGTTGACATTATTGCTATAGCGTTCTACTTAATGGTACCAGTAGTTGACATTATTGCTATAGCGTTCTACTTAATGGTACCAGTAGTTGACATTATTGCTATAGCGTTCTACTTAATAGTACCAGTAGTTGACATTATTTCTATAGCGTTCTACTTAATAGTACCAGTAGTTGACATTATTGCTATAGCGTTCTACTTTATGTAATTTTTGCTTGCAGTTTTTATTGCCCTCCTATTTCATTGTTAGTTATAGGGACAGAACTGACAAAATTTTTGTGGAATGGATTTTGTGGTGTGCCTGGATTTTTTTCAATAAGACATTTTTTTTAAAATTTAGACTGACATTTTTTAAGACAAAACTGGTATTTGATGCAGGACTGTGGTGAGTGGATTTGTATGTGATTTTTTTTTTCTTCTACAAAAATATTACAATTTTGATAATCTTAAGGTGTTACATGATAGTAGTTGTGATGATGGTGATACATAGGGATGGATCATTTCATTCTAAAATCTCTAGAGTGAACACGTGCCAAAAACTTCTCTTCTTGTGTAGGGCGACGCAGAACGGGGTCTAACAAGAATAGGGATGCACCTGAGGGAGGGCGTCGGAGTGCGGGGGCTGAGAGGCGCTCCACATAAAAATGAACAGGAAACAACCGGAACTTTTCCAAGTTTGACGGTTAAAATTATGCCCTGGAAATGCTTACAATAAAGCTCTTGGGTCTTCGCCTGTGGATCTCCACCCGGTGCTCCATTACACAGACCCCATGTCTACTTGTTTACGTTACCCCTAAACGATATTTCTAGATCCACAGAGGAATGCTTGTGTGTGTGTGTGTGTGTGTGTGCTCCTGCTGTGCCTCTCCAGTTCATATGTTTTAGGAAAAAAAAATTTCCTTTGTTCGCTAATGTAATTTTTCTTGCTGATTAAAAATGTACACGAAACCTGAAGCTGAATTTAGAACTTGTAGATTTTCCCCAATATCAAGCGGTGGTGGGGTAGAGGGTTAAAAGAACTATTTTCCAAAGCGTCTTTTTAAGTGTCGTGCGATCTAGTTCAAAATATGTGCCATTTTCAACCGAATGTGACCTAAGTATACTTAGCATGGAACGATATGGGGCAATCAATACATATCGATCAGTAATTAGTCATTCGATTCATGTCTGTTCAAAGTTTGGGGTGTCAGGTGTATGACGTCAGAACACACCAAAGAAAATATACCAGTTCAAAACACACAACTTCAAGTGGCCCTGACGTGACTCTATCGCTCAAAGGACTTTCCTATTTTTACATCTAATCTTTCGATTTAGTCACGACGTGTACTACCTGTATTGTCTGTCAACTGAGTGCCAGAGTTCAAGTACCCTCTCTGATAACCGGAAAGGGCTTTATTTTAGTATCAACATACGTAACTCACTCTGTCCAAACTGACAGCTATAGGCCTATCCTCCTAATTTTCATTGGTAAGACTCGTATCCGTGGAAATACTTGTTGGGTCTACTATTCATTTAGAACTTTATGTCCACAACAAATTTTTCTTGTTCATGCGTTCTGGTACAAGAAAAAACAATTATTCGTTTCCCTCCCAAATTACAATAGATCGACAATTACCAGTAAATCTGGGCAGCTTGAAAAGTATAAAGGTATACAAGTATATAAGCTCTTCATTAGCATTTGACTCAAAACAGAGACTACACGAACTTTGATTCCAGCTGGAAAAGGTGCTACTTGTCATTGACTTCTCTATGCGAACAAGAGGACTTTTAAAATTTTAACTACAACGCTACGGAAATCTAAATGAAAGAGGTAAGTGGTTTTTCTCCTAAATTTATTTTGTGAACACAATTATTTAAAGAACTCGTTTATTATTATTATTATTATTATTATTATTATTATTATTATTATCGATTTAAGTATTATCGCACATTCTGTTCAATATGTTTCGCCCCTTTTTTGTATAATTCGTGCGAATATATTTTAAACTTGTATTTCTGCTATGTATGTTGAGCTTTTTTTGTAATCTTTCAATACAGAGATGAAAATTATGTTTCTGTATTTGCGTTGTCTCATCGTTTCACCCTGCGTACTCTCTCTCTCTCTCTCTCTCTCTCTCTCTCTCTCTCTCTCTCTCTCTCTCTCTCTCCAAATCGAGTAAGCATAGTCTTTGTTGTCAGTCGGTGTACTTTATCTGGCATACAGTGAAATCCTATGATGTCGTATCGTACTGCCGCTGATTAGGAATTATTTGTATGAAGGGTGATAAATTTTTAACATAACACGTGTATTTTACAGAAGTTTACAAATGAAATATCATTCTTTTAGGGTTCAGAAAAGTTAGGTAATTATTACATTTTTCCATCACGACTTCTTATAATGTAGTTGAACGTGAAAGTCGAGGTACTTGAGATCAGTGACAATGAATTATGTATACTTTTTTGCTGTTATCCACTTCTCTCTGTATTGTGTCAGGAAATCACTACAAATGTCAATAGTAAGTGTGAAATATAGAGACAAAAATTCAAAATGTTGATCTCTCTTTCCAAGAGAACCAAAAATGTCACACTGGGTTTACCAATTGATAGGGCAGACAATAAACTAATATATTGTTGCTTGGAAACACCAGTTTGATACTTTTTGTAAATATGCAAAACATAAAATGCCTTGAGTAGCGTCTTTGTTGAGAAGCCTCGGTGGCTCAGTGGTTGGTCTTGTAAGCAAGAGGCTGGAGCTCGAATCCTGCCCATACCAAGCTGTGTTTACTGCTAAGTGTATCACTGGGCATGGCTCTTTACTCCGATACTCTGATTGTTGTAATGGATCTGGTTTGAAATATTCAAACAAGTAGTCTTTATTTTCTTGTACTGCTCCCTTTATCGGTAAAGGACAAAACTATCAGACAGAATTCTCTGTAAAGGTCAAAAGCACAGGTTTAAACTCTCTCTCTCTCTCTCTCTCTCTCTCTCTCTCTCTCTCTCTCTCTCACGCACACACACACACACACACACACACACACACACACCCATACAAACATACACAAACAAACAAACAAACACGTGAGCGTGGCGCGCGTTCTTTGTCAATTCTTTGAGCTGGTTTTGTATTTATTTCTCAGGCATTCTGTAAACCACTTTTTAAAAACAATACTGAGAGAGAAACTTTCACTTGTGTGATGGTTCTCCACATAGTGTAGGATGACGTCTAATTGTTCCACTTCACATTGAATGTGCCAGTATATCGCACTATCGTAACTTGCGTGATTGCCATATTTCCGTAATCAATGCGACTAAATTGACTTGTCCCCGTAAATTTTGAGAGACTTTTGTTGATCTTATTTCATTAACAGGTGGTGATACATTTTAAAGATTTTCTAGAAATTGGTAGAAAGTCGCACAAACTTCAACGGTATTACGACAACTTTGGTGCACAGGTTAACCTCTGATATTCAGTGTGAATGACATGCCGTCTATACTCGCTTATAAATCGAGTGCAACTGCTAATTGCAGAGACCGAGATCTGCCGTAGCATAATGCGCCGTCAGATCTGGGTTTGTGCAGTTTGTTAGTAATTAGTAGAACAGATAGCACATTCTCTGATCTGCATGCGCAATATGCTATAGATGATTATGATTTTTGTTGTTTGCAGTTTGACTCGGCTTATAAGCGAGTACATACGGTTGGTCCTTCCCACAAATATAATTTGATATTGGAAATAAGACAACGCGGACTCACAGATTCATCTGTTACAGTGTTAATGACGTACGTCCAACTCTCATATATCAAAATTAGATATGTCCAAATGATGTCCGTATAAGGTCGCTCTCCAAATATGGCGTGAAATTAACAAAGGGAAAAATGAAAATTGCCTTGATCACTTTATGCCAAGTCTGAATTATGCAGTTCATACTTAGTTTAAATGGTCTTGCTCGTGTGTGGCATGTACGTCACGAACGTCACCTGGTGCTGCTTATGGAAGGAACTCCTGTCTGTGGAATAGAATAAGCATAATGTTCAGAGAGGAGGCCCTGTCTACACCAGTTCCATTCCCAACCTTGAACAGAATACGCCTAATATCACCAAGGTCACAAGATACGACTTACGGTTGGAAACAATGACTACAGCAGTTCCATATCCAACCCTGAATAGAATAGGCCTAATATCAAGAACGTCACCAGGTACGGCTCGCGGTAGGAATAAGTCTTTCGGCGCCAGTTCGATTTCCGACTTGGCAAAAAGTAGATTTAATGTCAGAAATGTCCTTAAGCACATATCACGGTTGGAAATCCTGTCTACACCAGTCTCCACCTGGAACAGAATAGGCCTAATTTTTGGGTCACCATATATGTTATAAGAATGTTATCATCGTACGTTTCTGCGGAATACATACATACATACATACATACATACATACATACATACATACATACATAGTGTGGCGATTAATCAAAATAATAGAAGAACTGGTCGGAAAAATCCAAATGACCCAGCAATCGATAACAATATTCTTCGAAAATTTTGTTTTTACACCTTCAGTTTGTATGAATTCAATAAATCACAACCATGTTTCTTAGATCCATAAAATAGTATTTCAGACACGTATTCTTATTCTTCGTCGTTCACCATTATAACTTTTTCAAGCATTAAAAAATGATATTTTCCATGAAAATTAAAGAATATCTCCAACCGATTGAAATGTATGCGGATCAGAACCTGTCAGCGATATTTTAATTTCAGATGATTCTCAACACTGGTATGTAGGTAGATCGGTCGGTAGGTAGGTAGGCAGGTAAGAAGATAGGTAGGTAGGTAGATACGTAAAGTGAAAGAGAAGTCAAAGGTCAGTTAATATCAGCTAGGAAGTATGATACTGAAAATAATCACATTTGTTAAGCCTGTGGAAAATGTATTACAATGTTGGTGAGAAAATAGCATGGAGAATGAAAGGGGGGGGGATAAATAGGGCGACAAGAGCAGCGTAGCGTAGTCAAATCTTCGATTATTTTATTCGTCAGTTTTATTTGAGCTTGGGAACATTTGCATTTGTTGGATGTTATCGTTGACGTCTATTTTTCTATGAGAAATGGTATCCACATTGCTCACAACGTAATAAGGCCAGTAAACAAATTTATGGAATAAAATCAGGAAACCAACAAACACAAGATTCTTATCCCCTTTATTCTCAAAACACGGATACTTTTATTTGGCTTTCAAATAACATTTAAATTGTCATTCAGATGAAAATACTCGTTAACGGTGTTAGAAAGTGAGGCCATTTTGAAACCAATATATTGGTGGAGGAGACTTGGGAAAGATTGCTTCATATTACAGCATAGATCACCCTAGAATCAAACAAATATGTATGTAAAGTCTGTACATGATGACGAATGATTAATGTAACGTCTTAAACATTATCAAATGGCTAGGGCTAAATGTGATAATTGTGTAACTTATAATGCATAGAATGTACTCTCCTCATAAAATTGTTCCGCCTATTATACTTAATATTTTGGTACATACCGCTGATGCCATTGCGACAACAAACATTTAGGTGACATTATCGCTCAATAACAAAGATACAATGTCCACATTGTTTTGTTTTTTTTTCTTCTCTGAAACATATGTTGATAATATTAATCTCCATTTGTCATGACTGCTACATTTAGTCTTGAAGAAGGAAAAAATTAATTATAAGTATATTTGATTTTGGAAGCATGTGGCCATCCATGTGCTACGGGAGAAACCGTGTATATCTTTGATAGTAGCAGAGAGGCTGAACCCTACAACTTTTTTAGAGGGCTCCGTTTGCAAAAATAAGGGTTCTACGAAGACTGAAAAATAAGGTCAATAATCTTAAACCGAAGCCGTTAACCGAGCATATTTCCATACAACGGGACACAGATCCAATTCGCTTTTTTGTTACCCCCCCCCTTGACGTATTTTTTTTCTCCAAATTTTAGGCGTGTTCATTGCGACGCGCACACACACGTGTTGTCGTCAGCCTCTCTGCTGCTGTAATTAAACCATTATTATATCAGTAATGAAGGCGAAGCACATTCAGCTAGACTAGCTCGAGAGCGACTAGAAGCAATCAAGAAATATCTACCCGTGAGAGATTCTGTCAAACAAAAATTACAAGCGCGTCAGGAGTCTCAAGTGGAATTTGCAGAAGCCACAGAAGAATTATTTAAACCGGTTACTGAACCAAGAAAAAAAAAATTGTTGCAGCAACTGAGGCAACACAAAAAGCTATTGAAACATTACCTGTTGATATTGCTGGGCATCTTCAACCACCTCAACAACCTCAAATTCCTCAACCACAGCAACAATTTTTTTTTTCAAGAATCGGTAAAACCAGCATCACATAAATCCACGCCTGAAGGTATTGCCGCTATCAAAAAAAAAAAAAAAATTACTTGATATTTCCGCGTATGGATACCGTGAAAGAAATAAATACGTAAAACCCGAATATGTTAGAACTATGAGATCTGCTGATTGGCGCAGGGATATATTATATCGCATCGCTACTTATACTCCGCAAATCAGAACTGAGAGAGATAATAAACAGTTTGATAATTTTAACCAGGACGTAGATGAACATATTGAAAAAGCAGAACAAGAAAGAACACAAAGAGAAGAAGAATATTTGGAATTACATTTACCAAGAGAACCGAGATCTTTACGGCGGAGACAACCATCACCTGACCCCGGTGTAACTGGAAGTGGTATCGGTATCCAAGGAAGTGGTCTTATTACTCCATGTCCCGATAACGTCCTTGCCGACGTGGACAGACTAGAAATTTTGATTGGAGGAAAACGAGCTGGTAATAATTCCCCAGAAATCATCAGCGAGATAACATAGATTTGTCAACGATTATTTACAGGCGGTATCATGGACGCTAATATTTACCGGGTTCTCATCGATGAAATCATCGACGATTAAACAGTTAGATAAAACAACTATAATAAAATGATTATACACGATATTCGACGTGGACCGGCCATGGTCAGAGTGATAAATTCGAGATTACCAATTTATAGTGCGGTTTACGGCGATGGACTTGGTAATGTTGTTCAGGGGTTATTTGCAAGATTAGCCCCAAAAGCAATACTGATTGCAAAGCAGTTGGGGATGAAGGCCATCGATGTTATTTGTGAAAAAGGTAAAGCATTCTCGACAAAGAAAGAAAGACTAGCACGATTAATACGACGAAAGCCGCAGTCAGTAAAATTGCCCAGCACTGAAATTATGCCTGCAAATGTTAGTAAAATAATAAATCAAGCTGCAAATCAAAAACTAGCAGAGTTAGCTAGTGTACCAATGTCAGAAAAAGAAAAAAATATAACCGCAAGTTTAATAGCAGGAAGCGGTCTTCGTGTTAGACGAAAACGAATATAATAAAGATGTTCAAACGTATATCTGATCCCGCATTCGACATGGACGTACCAGTATTCAAAGATGAGTCTGTGCGTGATTATCAACATTATTTTTATGACGCACCAGAACCAAATCAGCGTGGAAGAATATGTTTACAAGTTCATGATACAAGCAGATATTTTTTGCCTGCTGAGGCATTTACTGAAGTAGAAGGGAGAATTTTGCAAGCAGATGGTACACGAGTCGCAATTGGTGAGCGACCTGGTTTTGTTAACAATGGTATTATGGCGTTATTTAAAAGTGCCATATATGTGATTGACGGAAGAAACACTGAAGAAATTAATGACGACGTTGATATTACCACGACAATACATGGTCTTGCAAGATACAGCGATGATTACATAAGATCGGCCGGTCCATCAATGATGTTTGCAAAGGATACAACTGATCATCCAGAAAGCATTAATCATGCTATAGGTAACGTAAGAGCTGCAGGAGGAGCTGCTGATGGTCCTGCAGTATTATCGATGAATGGAAATTTCAATTTAGGATTTGCCACACGTAGATCTATGTTAAACGATGAAGAAGAATTTTCATGTGCGATTCTGTTGTCACATATCTTTGGATTCTGCAGAAATGTCAGAAAGGTTATTTTTGGAGCCAAGCAAACAGTTATACTTTATAAAAAAGGTGACGACAATGATGCAGTCTGGCGACCCGGCGCAGTTGGTGCATGTATGGTAAGATTAACAAAACTTTCGTTGTGGATGCCAGTAATGACTCAATCAATAACCGAAGAACAACGATTACTCTCTTTTATGGATCAAGATGGTAAATCAGTATTGTTATGGTTGACGATGACCACACACAGTACTCAAAGTGAAGTTGTTGGTTTATTTACATGGCAGATAGCATCACAGCAGGGTGTTTCTGCACCGCGACATATATTTATTGCATTTCAGGACAACTCACGATATGGTATACAAACACGAAATCCAATGGTATTTGACACGCTTGGAGTTAGTGAAGTTTCTTTAAGGATAAATGGGCATCAGGAACCATCCGAAGAAGTATTACTGAGTTTTGATCACAATCATGTAGCACGTGTTTATCATCGATTGACGAAATTTATGGGACGTGATCAGAATGTTGATTCTGGTTTGCAAATATCTCAGCGGGATTTTACAACGCTGTGTCCAATCTATTATTTCTCACTGGAACATTTAGATTTATTCAGACAATCTGTCGTTGATATACACTTCCGAGCTCGTGTAGCACGATCACCACCGAGACAACCCAGTCCACCGGTCATTCCTGGTGGGTACAGAGTAATCGCGGTTATACTATCAGATAAAACAATGCTACTTGAAGGTGTTGGTGGTCGCATTAGAGTCATTGATGCCCCCGTAGAAAATATGTAAATGTTTTCCAAAAACAAGTAGATGTTTTCTCAAACATGTAATCGTTAATTTAAAAATCAGGATGATATTATAAATGTCATATCATCATGTCAACGTCAGTCTGACTCCTGGTCAGTTTAAAAAACTACAATCAGCGTCCAAAGATAACTGTTCAACGACAATATCGTTAAAACAAGGACAAATCGTAGGTGGTCCGAATAAACCATCACTGACAGAACGTCAACTCAAGCACGTTGATGCAGCTAAGAAATCAAGCACAGGAGTACGACTTAATCTTTCCGCGAGTGCTATCAGCGACGCTGTTAAAACCGGTGGATTATTTCCACTTCTTGCAGCTATACCAGCGTTGATAGCAGCGGCTGCTTCAGCTGTTGCAAAAGCAGCTGCGTTAGGTGCTGTTGGAACTGCCGCTGGAATGGCATTAAAGAAAGCTACAGGGAAAGATTTAAAAAGATCTAAAAAAGGGAAAGGGTCTGAGATTACCAGGGACGCTACCGCGGTACGGAAAAGGATTAAGAATTCCAGGAACACTTTGTTGATTCTTCCAATGTCCAATTTTGATTTACATGAAGCTGCTATCCAGCTAAACATAAAAAGCTTCAGAGGTATTTTTATGCGTGATCAATTACCGCACAAACCAAATCGTATTGAAACTGGTATTATTAATCTTGATGGACAATCGGGTCCAGGTATTCATTGGGTTGCATACGCGATTGATCCACGTGGAATTGTTTATTTTGATTCGTACGGGTTAGCACCACAAAAGATTTTTTAAAATATGGGAGTAACATGCAAATTCCAAACTGGTATTCAACGTTACCAACACAAAAAATAACCGACCCACCAATATGTGGCAGAGAAGCATTTGCTGTACTTGACGCGATTTCAAAATCGTCAGCGCCACCTCATAAAGTTGTGCACGAGTACACCCTTAACCAGCATCTATCGTTTTAAACAACTATTATGTTATATTATATTGTATAATGGTAGATATTTACGGAAGATGAGCTAAAACTAAAACCCAACAAACACCAGGTGAAGATTTACTCAAACGAGTAACAAAGTAGATCAATGATGAATTATCTGACCTGCTCAATCTTGCCAACGTTGATCCTGGTGAACTTGTAGTATTTCAAAACCGTGAAGGAAAATTGATGAAGAGTAATATTTCAATCAGCGATATCATTGTTCGTAACAGAGCAACACGAGAAAGTCTCGTTGCCGTGTATGACCGAGAAGGAAAGCTTGTCCCTAGTGTTGTTACTCGAACAACGATCCGAGATAGTATATCCGAACGGATTTTAAAGACCGGTGATATAATGACAGGCATTCTGAACATGATCAACAATAAAATCACCAACGTAAGAGAACCAACAGATGATCTCGACGCGGCAACAAAAAAATATGTCGACGATAACAACATCCCAATGACAACTTCGTTGTCGACGATCAATGATGGAATGACCGCATTTAGAACTGAATTTTCTAATCACGTACAACTATTTCTGAATTTTCGCACAAACATAAACAAAACCACTAATGAATTTTTTGGAAGTCCACCAACCGTTGACATAAAACTCGCCGACGTTAACGCGAGACTCAACGATATCATCAGTGGAATTCCTAATATTGTCAATGAAACTAATCTCGTTAAAATTCCTCACGAGCAGATCAACAATATCGTATACACAGTATCATCAGGATCATCAACGTGGACTCCGCACGATAACACTATCAAACAAACCGCGCAAGTAACTGGTGTGTACAGGCTGTCCGTGTTCAGCTCTGCAAAATTTAGGATATTTACTACATTTCCATGGCGTCATTCAACCGATAATTTGTGGAACTGTATCTGTAGTGTTAAATAAGAATACCGAAGAAACGTTTATGCTGGAACCATTTGATAAAACATTAACCGCAGCGTCTTACTGGTGGTGTCTTGAATTTATCGCTGAACACCTCAATTGATTACTTAATACTTCAGAATTTTGAATTAGTCGCGTTAATCTACTTAATAATAATTATCGACGCTAACCAACACAGATACGATGAAGTATGTATATTTCAAACCAAACTAAAAGAGTTATTGACGAGTATGACGCACAAGTAAAAAATATCGCAGACGCGCATTTGTCATCAATGTAGTTGTTTATTCAGCGTCAGCAATCAACGCGTCATCTGGTGTGCTACTAACCGCGATAACGATGACGTCGCCGGCAGCTGCAATAATTTGTGTTTCATCAGCGACAACAATTGCTGGTGTTCTTAATATCATCGCAAAAAAATATCGACGTGTACAAATGCGAAATTACACGAATACATGTTAAAACTGCACGTGATGACGTCAGCATATTCGAAGCTATCATCGTTGATTTCGTCGTACCTCAAAGACGGTATTATTACCGATGAAGAGTTCACAAAAATACTCGAGCTTTACGACGAGGCATTAAAACCAGAAAAAAATCCTGATTGTTCGCAATTAAAAACATATGGAAAGATGGAATTATAATTAGTAGATAGAAATTGATAATTAAATACTGTCGTCAACGATGGAACTGCTGCAACAGATAGCTAACAATACAGCTCCGCTAAAAACAACAATGATATCAACCAGTTCAACCAATCCTGAATTTAGTGTTGTTTTTCCAACTGCAATTCCAGTAAAATAAATAGCACTAGCACAATTGCGAGTTTATTATGGCTGGACCAATATCAGACCAAATCATTCGGTGGCCTCCCCGCGAATAACTCATTAGTATTTGCAAATAAAAATAATCCCGATGGAACTCCAGATTGGCAAGTAGTCAGTATACCTACGAGCAGTTATCAAATAGAACAGGTCAATGAGGAATTTCAGCGCAGAATTAAATCTATCACTGGAAAAGTATCCAAGATAGCTATCACTGTTCACGAACCAACGCTGTCATCCGCGATTGAAATATATTCACCGGATTACGTCGTAGATATTTATCAGCCATCGATTAGAACTGTATTAGGTTGGTCTGAAATTCCTCCGGTTTATCAAGGACCACCAGAACCAACCAAAGATAAATTTCTCACGACAGAAAAAAGATTTATAAAGGTTCCAAAATATCAAAAAATGTGCCCGTGGACCATCGATACATGTTTTATTGATGGCGCTGAAAGTATTCCTGACATGAAAGATTTCATCGATGCAGTCGGCGATGTCAAGTTCGCAGATGTTTTTGTCAACGTCAACGACAAAATGAATGAAGAATTTAATTATTTTTCTGATGCTGTTAAACATTATTTCACCAGTATAACACAACGTCACAGCGATGACACAAGAGAAATCATCCTTGATGGAATTCGACACTTGAATTTAATATTATTTGATTTTAATTATCTCAAACATATTCTAATCAGAAATTTACATAATATCTATAAAGCGAATCCAGATATCATTCAGGAACGAATAAATGTTCTTACCCGGATGATAAAAATTCCTAAATTCGTTCCAGACATCAACATTTACTTTCCAAAAGTTATGGAGGCATGAAGAAAAGTAGCTCCACCAGCAAGTATCCTCAAATATAACAACGATCCATACCGGGGTGGCAGACATGTATCACCGGGCATCGTCAATATAACATCAACAATCGCAGTCAATCTAGTATGTGACGCCATCGATGGAAGTTATCAAGTAGATTTACAAAATTCCAATCAAGCTCAGCAAGGATACATTTTATACACATTTACCCCTCAAGTCCCACCAGGGTATTTAATTTTATCAGATCCAATCAACGTTGTTTATCTGCGTGTGCATAATCCACTGTTATCAAGGATAAATTTTAATCTTACTGATCAATCTGGACACCTACTGGATTTACAAGGAGAATCGCTGAATGTAAATCTGTATGTAAGAACATAGATCTTGCGTTTGTGGAACAAAAAAAATCTGAATAAATATTATTATCAGAATAAATATAAATCTGATTCAGAATAAAATAAATCTGATTCAGAATAAAAAATAAATATTGTTATCAGAATAAAAAATAAATAATCTGATTCAGAATAAAAATAAATCTGATTCAGAATAAAATATTTATGATGGGATGCTGTTAGTTCATTTTGTTTCCTTTTTATTATAATCTGATTCTGAGTAAATAATCTGATTCTGAGTAAATATTATTTTAGAAATTAATTATCCCTCTTGTTTAGTCACGATGACACCGTTGGTTTCCTCGTCGTCACTTTCACTGTGGGTAGAGTAACACTCGTCGCTATCTTTTGCCAGTAACACTTCCGCGGCTTTGCTCGCTGTCATAATCTCGTTAAGTTGTTTTATACGAGCATTTACGTTCTTTTTTGTTTCGTATTCGTGAGATAATTCTTATTTAATTTTTTCGATTGAGTTTGCAAGGGGAATAAATAATTTTACCTGAGCATCTGTAACTGCTGCCAGCGACTGTAACATTGCCTGCTGAATCAACTGTATGAATCTGTAATCGGCTGGTAGTGTATACCTGTTATCGGATTTTCGAAATTGTAATGATTCAAAATCACACATAATTTTTTCAGGATTAAGTTCATCAGAAATTTTTATACCGTCATGTTGTAATTGCTTAATAGCAACAATAACAGCATTAATATTTTCTTGATTCATTATATAATAAATATTATTTAAAATAAAATTATTTCTGAATCAGAATAATAAAAAAATCTGAATCAGAATTAATATAATAATAAAAATATAAAAAATCTGAATCAGAATTAATATAATAATAAAAATATTAAAAAAACTGAATCAGAATTAATATAATAATAAAAATATAAACAAATCTGAGTCAGAATTAATATAATAATGAAAATAAAAATCTGAATCAGAATTAATATAATAATAAAAATAAAATAAAAATCTGAATCAGAATTAATATAATAAAAATAAAATTAAAATCTGAATCGGAATTAATATAACAATAAAAATATTAAAAATCTGAATCAGAATTAATATAATAATAAAAATATAAACAAATCTGAATCAGAATTAATATAATAATAAAAATAAAAATCTGAATAAGAATTAATATAATAATAAAAATAAAATAAAAATCTGAATCGGAATTAATATAACAATAAAAATATTAAAAAATCTGAATCAGAATATAATAATAAAAATATAAACAAATCTGAATCAGAATTAATATAATAATAAAAATAAAACAAAAATCTGAATCAGAATTAATATAATAAAAATAAAATAAAAATCTGAATCAGAATTAATATAACAATACAAATATTAAAAAAATCTGAATCAGAATTAATATAATAATAAAAATATTTAAAAAATCTGAATCAGAAATAATATAATAATAAAAATAAAATAAAAATTTGAATCAGAATTAAAATAATAATAAAAATATTTCTGAATAATAAAAATAAACAAAAAATAAACAGCAGCAATGACGGTCAGTCTACCATTCCACGGGGTCCCTTCATTGCCAGTAAAGCTCACGAGGTCCTAGCTTTTTGGGGGGTCTTTTTGTTGATGACCCTATTTGTTTTTTTTTTTTGGGGTCGACCCTAGTTTTGTAAAGGCCTCTCCAATGACCCACAGGCACCTCATGATACTTTTTCTTTTGGCGACGTTCTTTCTGAACGCCCTTGAGTGGGTAACCCTTCAGTGAGGTCAAAAGGTCAAGGAGCTTACATCACCCTACTGTTTATTTTTGAGGGGCTCTATAGACACACTCCCCGGTGAATTCCTAATGTGCGAAACGAAATATTAGGAATTCAGAGAGCTGTCTAAGTTTTTCAATTTCATGTACACTCCCCCCCCCAATCAAACCCCGGAGTGAGTGCAAAACAGCACCCACCACGTTGTTTGACGTGGTGAGAAGTGTACATGAAATTTCTTAGGGTAGAGGCCCCCATTAATCTAGAAAAATCTGGCATCATACCGCCCCATCGACAATGTGTCTGCCATGGGAATCGAACTCCAGACCTCAGTATCAGAATCCAACATTCTTAACACTGTACCACAGTCCCATTCTTGCAAATATATGTTTCGAAGTTACTACGTGAACTGCAGTGGGGGATTTATTTTGATTTCACATAAATTTCAACTTACGTGAATTTATTTTAATTTCACACACGTTTTAACTGGCGTGGATTTATTTTAATTTCACACATATTTTAGCTGAATACAACGTGGACATAAAATACCGCCGGATGTATTGGAAACAGATGTTGCGTGACTGTAAGATCTAAAAATAACCTAACTGGAATTTCACACAGACCTACACACGCTTAACTTAATGAATTTGCACGCAAAATAATCTGAATTTAAACCCTCCCAATGATATTGTGATGGAGGCTAAATATCCTTCTCTGTTACAAATCACTGACTACAGACAATTACGACACACAAAAAAGAATCGCTACAGTAATACAATGTCACGCAGTAATAAGCGAGACAACTGCGCAGTTACTCTGATGTACGACTTTCATTACAATTTTTGTCAAGGTTCAGTGGCCTGATGCAGAATTGCTGTTCACTGACACCGATTCGCTCATGTACAAGATGGAATCTGATGATATTTACAGAAAATTGTATGAACACCGGATCTGTTTGAACTTTCAGATTATCCAACAAATAGGGGATTTCACTGCGATGACAAGAAAAGGTAATAGGAAAGTTTAAAGATCAAGTTTCAATGAAACTTATAACGGAGTTTATCGGATTACGTAGTAAAATGTATTGCTTAAACTTATATAATAATAAGGTCAAGAAACGAGCCAAGAGAATAAAAAAATGTGGTAGGTAAGGTAATAGGATTTGACAATTATAAGTCTGCGTTAGATGGTTTTAGTGGTCATGTTGAAATGATGGCAATAAAATGGCAATAAAATCAAATTGTCACAAAATTGTAACATGCGCTCAGCGATGACAGAGTTATCTCGCTTAATCATTTAGAAGTTGACGCGTACCAAAATGTCATTCGCTGTTCGATTTCCTTGAAAATGCCGATTTTCTTATATTATCTGCGACATACTGTATCGAACGTGGGATAATATCAAAATATTTAGCAGCTGCATTTATTGATGAAAATATTATTTCTTCTGCTGTCTCTACATTGTAGATTTATCAGTTCTCCTTGCAACCATTTTGTGCATACCTGTCTCACCAAGTCTACAATTCTGCCTTTGCGTAATGGCTTGCAAATTCGATAAAGAATTATCGATTTTATCGCCGTTAATGTGATCGATCACAAGGTCGTTTTCGATCAGTCCATGAAAACATTCGAAGACGAATCTATGAAATAAATATCTTTTTTCCCAGCATTAAATCTGAGATAACCAGTATTATCAACAACACCGACTGGGTTTTTCTGTCGACAGTGTCTGATTACACCATCACGAGATGCTTCATAATTCTTGATGATGGGGTGTTTCACAAATTCATTTTGATCCATTTATATACTAATATTATTTGTCTAAATTGTTATTTTGAAAATCTTGCGATGTAGTCTTCGGCGGGTTTTATCGGGGTTTGTCAGAGTTGTATTTTTTATCATAATATCGTTTCAGTTCTCTGTAACTTTTACCACCACAAAGCACACACAACTGAGTTTCTCCTCTGACTCCAACACCGCATCGGAAACACGGTTTTGGTCCTTGACTTCTACGTCGAAAACTTTGCATTTGGTAACCACCGAATTCATTTTACGCATGCGCGGTTACACGGAGTTGTAAATCCTCTCATTAACCAACCGCATTTATTGTTTGCTTGAATCATTATGTATATATATATATATATATATATATATATATATATATATATATATATATATATATATATATATATATATAAGATATATATATATATATATAATAAAAGTTTAATTAAACACATATTTGCCTTAATTATAATATGGAGGAATTTACGAGATTATCTGCAAGTAAACCTTCTAGAGCTAGATTTGATCTCGACAAACTACCGAAATCTAAATTTAGTTTCTCGATGCAAAATCTCGCGTTGATGAACAAGGATATAACTGATCGTATCAACGAAGCCAAGAATGAATTTCGCGACGATGGTGCGGCTCATACGTGGTCAACATTTAATATTAGAAATGTTGTTGATGGTAGAATGAATGACACGCGAGCAAGAAACATCATTAACTACCTCGATGATCAGCGATATATTATTCTAATAAAATTTATTATACAGACAGACGACGACGTTTGGATTATCCGTGACAAACGTGACCCTGTCTGCGCGACCGTTGGAAGTAGCATCGTCACGTTGAATAAAAATTCCATATTACATATTTGATTTTATCAACGATATCAGCAAAAATGACCCTGTATCTGTTTAGTTGTTTCAAAGTTCCGATGATGGAAATTACGATCAGTTTGTGCGGCCAAGCGGAGAAATTTATCGTGCAGAATCACTCCACGAAGAAATGTAAAATCTTGCGCTGAAATACACGAACGATGATAACGTTATCGAACAATTACTGAATAACTGTTTTACCGTTCCATCAGTTGCTGCTCACTTTGCTCAGGAGAAAAATTCATGGAAATCTACAAGATCGGAATTTCTCGTTGATGTCCAACGTAGTTGTATCGAATACGGACACGGCGGATTATGGAATACTAAATATAATTACGTTGACGTTATATCAGTTGATATTGTAGTGTGTTATCCTGGAAGTTTTCTTGGACACGGAGAGTGTTCTGAATACTTTAAAAGATTTGGTCATCCAACACACGAGATAACAAGAGTTGCAATAAATGGACCTTTGCCAGATTTTGATCTGACTGGATTTGCCTGCGTGGATTCATTCGAGTTTTCACAAAATCTCCATCCGATTGTTTATGCGTGGTTTGGAAGACATTTCTGTGAAAAACATTGGGCTCCAATAGTACTATTACGATATATGATTGATGTAAAAATATTAATATCCTTGGTTGTGAGTGAAGCGATAATATCATATCGTCCGCAGAAACAAGTTTGGTTGCCACAACCAAATAAGTTTGATGCAGAAAAAGATATCAAGGAAAAATTTCCTGATCGCGACGACGATGAAGTTGTTAAACTTATTAATGTTGTATCCAGATACAACAAGGAAAATAATGAGAAACTTGCAAAGGATCTCGGCAAAAAAATAATCGGTAAGTTTACTCACTGTGGTGCGTATGATCATAAACGAACGTGTACCAGGTTAATCATGGATGATGCAGAACTAGATTTTATAATTGCTGATACAACGGAGAGAAATATGTTTATACACCGAAATGATGTTTATTTATCTAACGGAACTAAATTAAGTACAATTGTGAGTTATATTGATGGTGAGTCGCCGCAATTTACTCATTTAAGATCTTCGAAGCTCGCGTACGTTTCAATAAACTTATTATCGATGATAAACAAATTTGTTGATACCGCGGTTAAAGTTGCCACAGATTCATTTTATATAAATAAAAAATATTTCGATTTGCTAGATAAATTACCTGGCACTGGTGAATGGGGATCATGGAGAATAAAACAAGAAAATATATTTAGTTATTCTGAATCTGCCGACGTTGAAATTGCGGAAAAGTATTACAAGAATAACAATCAAATACCAGCATCGACAGCGCCACCTGTGTTTGATCCCGTATCCAGGCATAAAACCGTATATGTAAATGGGTGTGGTGGTTCTGGTAAAACAACACGCGCAATTGAATTATTTTGGAATTTTGATATGGTTGTGCTGACACCCACACACAGACTCGCCAGAGAAATGAACGAACGAGGGGTAAAATCACAGACGTATCATAGTTTTTTTTTCGATCGTGCGGAGACCCGTGGACGTCATCACGGATGGGTGAGAAATACATTCCCAAGATTATTGTCTGGGACGAAATTTGTACGGTATCGCTACAAGTATAAAAATGTTTCTTGATTGGCTATTAACAAAGAGTACAGCTGTGATAATGTGTGGCGATCATGGTCAACCACCACCTTTTGTTGGACAATCTCCACACCAATGGTTAAAAACGTTTGTAGATTATTACGAAGAAATAAATGATGATCATAGAGCTATTGAACCTCTGAAAGAATTTAAAAAGTTAATCAGACTGCAGCCATATAGAATATAGTGCGAAATAATGCGTGGAGTGACTCCAGAAACTACTACGAATGATTTGTGGGATTTATGGAGGCCAGTTGATTTGATAGTTGCAAGTAGAAAGATAGTCAGAGATACACTGCAAAAGAAATTATTCCTGCGTCACATGGAAAAGTTTTCAAATCTACCTGTACCACTGTGTTATCGCCCAGCAGATACACGGCTGCAGAATATTGAAGTTGAATTTCCGGGTGTTGGTAAACAAAATCTTGTACTAAATGATATTGTCGCAGTTCCTGTCAGTGCTGTCACTGGCGAGTTGAGCATGAGTAAAACTCCATGGACGTTAGGATACGCTATAACGATTCATTCATCACAAGGATTAACTATCACTGACACAAATATTTGGATTATTGATGATCGGATCGAATGGTCAAATTTAGTTTATCTCGCGGTGTCTCGAGTCACAAGAATATGCTGCACAGGGTTATTATGGATTGCGTAATATCCAAAGAAATCACTAATGATGTAAACGATGAAGTTGTCAAGAAAAATTATCTGGGTATCGACAATCTGACAAAAAAAAAAATAACCGCGATTTTGATCTCGACGTTGAATTTATTGTGACACTGAAACAACGACAGAATAATCACTGTACAAGTTGTAACAGTAATATATTGTGGCAGTATTCGAATAATAATCCAAGACAGTTTACCGTTGATAGAATTAACAGTAGTCTTGGTCACACACGCAAAAATGTGATGCTGACCTGTCTTGAGTGCAATCGAAGTAGAGGCGCCAGTTCACAAAAGTGAACGCGGTGGTAATTGTGTGTCTTCAGGAATTACTTGTAATTGTTCGCGTACAAATCCACGTTGAGGAGCAGTTGAATCTAGTCTGTAGATTGCAGGTCTACCTGTGGATCTAACCAAGCTGGAAATTTTATGTGTGGTCACACTCCAGATAGGATCAGTTGCTCTTTTTCTACCCCCTTCGAGTTCACCGGGTTCATATAAATATCTGACAGTCACATTACCTAACACTGGCTGTTTTGAAAAGTCACGTCGTTGTACAGGTATATGTTTTTTTGTAATCGCGACAGTGGGTTTCATAGAAGTTGCACGAGTAATTTCATTATTTAACGCAGCTATCACACTTGGTAATCTTGCAACCCATTCGCGAGATCTCGTATCTGCCTGAATTATTTCCTTCGCATACTGGTATCCAAATAATCTCTCAGCATGTGTTCGATTAAATCGTTCAACAATTGCCTGATCGCGATGAATTGCGGTATGTCCTCGTCTGATTTTGACATTATGTTTTTTCATCAACGTCGATTCTGCACCAAGAAATTCTTTACCAGGATCAACCTGTAATAGTTGTGGCCATTGCAAGGGTCCTCGTTGATAAATTCGTTCAAACGCGGATGCAACTTCAGTTGCTGTCTTTGTTGATAGCGGTTCTGCTTCTTTATATTTACTTGCAACATCAACGACAGTTAACGCGTATTTGTATGTGCGTGATATATGTCTACCAATTTTAATAGTATCGTGTGGTAAAAACAAAATATCTGCTTGATGAACCTCATTGGGAACGCTGACATCAAAATACGCGTACTGAATTTTTTTAGGTGGACGTAGATAGATTTGCCATATTGCCTGTCGTGCTAACCAATTTTCATCAACAACACGTGAGACTTTTGCTGCTTCAGCAAGTTTACTAATCGCTGCTCTGCCCCTCCAATATCCTCTTGGACTATAATAAACAGATTCCATTACTTTAATAATCATTTGATTAATTACCAGCCCCTAGGGCTAGTTTACCTTTCATCGCAGATTTTACTAGGAAGCTAGCAAGTTATTCTCTGAGAGATTTATCAGGTATAGAATTTAACGCATGAATCAACTTCACATCTGCAAGGTGCCGTTGTTATAAATCTTTACTTTTTTTACGCAACATCGTGAATATGACACGCTTGATCAATTGTGTTTATTGGATACTCTCCAGGTTTTGGTTGGTCTTGGTTATCGAGTCGGATATCAAGACGAGTTCCAGGACCACAGTAATTATAGCCAGGTAGATGTTTCTCACCAGGGTACTTGGCCCATGGAGTTCCTGGTAATTTTCCCAACATCGCAGCAATATCACCGCCGGTTTTTGTTTTCGACAAAATAAATCTAAATTTTTTTGTGCCACATTTTTCACATTTACCTGTAAGAGCACGTTTATTGTTTTTGGTTGTCACTGTAGTTAATCCACTGGTGGACGTTGGTGCTCTACCTCGAACACAATATAGATCCATGATATAAATTATTATGGATATAAATGACTTCTCGGCGACACGAACGCGGGAGCCAGTCAAGCAACATCCAGCACTACCAAATTCTATAAGAATGATAATAATTGGACCATCTGGATCTGGTAAAACACAATTGTTGCTCAATATGATAATGAGATGGCTAAAGTGGGATAAGTTGTATTTAGTGGCGCCATCTGTAGATGATCAACGATGTTATGAAGTGCTTAAAGATTTTAATGAAAACGAAAATTGTTGGATGAGGACGGTAATGATATTATTGATTTTATCACAGATATGAATGAAGCTCCATCTGTGGATGATCTTTATGGACGTATTAATAATCTCGTAGTATACGATGATGTGATGCTGGACAGACAATCAAATCCTGCCACGATATTTTCCAGAGGCAGACATAAAAATGCAGATGTTATATATGTTACCCAGCGATACACACAAATACCTAAAGTGATCAGAGATAACTGTAATATTTTAGTTGTCTTTAACGGAGTCGATACACATACGTTACGAAACATTCATCAAACTTGGTGTTCAGGGGATATGGACATGATTAAGTTTAAAAACTTCTTTGCGCGAGCACAAGCTACCCCATTTGGATTTATCACAATAAATTTATGTGACTCCAGATCTAGGTATCGTGTTGGTCTCGATAAAATTTTGGGTTAATTACAGCAGCAGAGAGGCTGACGACAACACGTGTGTGTGCGCGTCGCAAATGAACACGCCTAAAATTAAAAAAAAATACGTCAGCGTGGGGTAACAAAAAAGCTAATTGGATCTGTTTTCCGTTGTATGGAAATATGTTCGGTTAACGGCTTCGGTTTAAGATTATTGACCTTATTTTTCAGTCTTCGTAGAACCCTTATTTTTGCAAACGGAGCCCTCGAAAAAAGTTGTAGGGTTCAGTCTCTCTGCTTTGATACATAGTTTGTTTTAATATTTCAATGACCTCGAGATGGTGCATTCACTTCCGTGATGATTTCTACAATGGCCTGTATCTTGTTATTTCTAGCTCACTAATGGACCCCTTCCCTTGAGGCCTGTTTAATGGGATTCATGACGACGCAGTGAATGCTCTTGTGTATATATATATATATATATATATATATATATATATATATCGTCGAGTTGAGTACATAGGTCTTCGGGCTGTGTGGGAGCGATGTTTACTTGAGTCTGGGGTTTTGAGTTGGTTATAACATGTATATAAACCGCTAACAGTGACATAGATGAGTGGGTGGATGCATGTAGAACATCAACATGCTAGAGTATCGATCATTGGCTTGTCCCAACGATCGCTTTTCCTACTAATACTCCCCTAAACATCTGAATAAGATCTACTTGTAGTAAGGCAATTCAAAGCGCAATTATTCCGACGTGCATCTGATGGATCAATAGAACTCGCTCTAGAAGCCAAACCAGCAGAGTTTATAACGATCCATTCAGCAGCTTAGAACCACCCCCTCCCACTTTACCACTCATTCGGATCGAACTGCCTGTAATGTATTGGAGATCGTCAGACTTCAGGTATGTTGCAGTAGATACACGTTTGGTGTTAGGAGCGGGGTATATTTCAGTGCTGCCGGTGTAAGAATCGAAATTGATCTATAAAAATGGTCACTTGCTAATGAAACGTGTTGATTTGACCATGGAACTCCATGAAATGGTTTTTGTCGGTTCATCGTAAACCTGTCGCAGGAATTAATGTATCAACGCTGGATGGAATGAATTGGGTTGTTTGAGGCCTATTTTATTCTGACTAATGAATTAGTGACCTATCTTCCACTCGGTACTTGAGCCATATTAGACAATAATACAGCAACATACGAGTAATTCATGATCTATTCATAGCAGAGTACGGATAAATTTGCCAAAATTGATCCCAACAACGTAAAGGTAAGTCCGGTTATCTTAGGAATTTCTGTTGTAAAGTGGAATGTCTTTGTCACCTTTCTCGAGTTCACTCGTGTGTTTGGAGTGATATATGTTATGTATTTGAAATTATTCTTGTGGGACATTATATATATATATATATATATATATATATAGTGAGAAGAGAGATATATATATATATATATATATATATATATATATATATATATATATATATATATATATATATATATATATATATATACTGACTCATACAGAGTTAATGACTGTTGAATGCACGAAGTGTTATCAACACAAATCATATAATCCTGCATACTTAGAAAGATCTACGTCCGTTTTAAATATCGGTAAGTTGTCATTGGAGGAGCATAGTGAATTACTCTCAAATATCGATATCACATATAAGTTCAAAGCAATTTGTTTCCTGGGAAAAGTTGTTTGAAAAGAAAATGTATGGATATGTATTGTGTTATCCAAGTTTGATAAATCTGCTGACGTTAATTGCCTTTTCACTGAGAGAGAGAGAGAGAGAGAGAGAGAGAGAGAGAGAGAGAGAGAGAGAGAGAGAGAGAGAATATTACAATGTTATAAATTCATTTCGCTGACGTGTATAGGGCAAAATTTTCACAATCGCCTTTTGTAGTCTTCACGTAGCTGTAAAATTAACAGAATAAATGCACTACGAATTTCAGTGTCAGTCCAACACAGTAACTTAACACTGGTTAATTTGTATTATTACAACCCTACCAAAATTCGCAAGGTTCGAACACAAGTTTTAACCTTTGCTGGTTGTCAGACAGATTTATGCACCATCACAGAAGGTGAAACCTTGCTGGTTATGGGAAAGATTCATGCACTGACACAAACAAAGAAGGTGAAACCTTTGCTGGTTATCAGATTTGTACACGGATACAACACATTTAAGGTTTATTTGCTCTTTTAGGTCATTACACACGTGCATTTTGGTTATATGATTTCGAAAGAGCAGAGCAGAAACTATACCTTATAATTAATTGTAATCGATAAGAGTCCATAGATAACATTGCAAAATTTGCAGATAAGTATAAATAGGTAAACGACTGCCACTAGAACAAGCAATTTAATATTTACTTTAGGTTTCAAAACATAACTTCGATAAATAGTGGTCGATATTGTTTTGTATGCGACATTTTAACACTGGATAGTTTTTGTCGTGGTGCATTGTGGTCATTTGCAAAGGTCTGGGACACTTTAGAAAGCCAGATAAAGGGAGGAGGCTTAATGTGGCTGGTTCTCTACATAACGGGAAAATATTTTTAAAAAGAGGTCAGAGATTTAATATCAAGACTCAGTAAATAATACAGTATGGAAAACTAAATAACCAATTGTTTCAGAATAGATAGAATTGCAGCAGGTACAGATGGACACGTGTCCAGAAAATATGAAAATATTCCTGACTGTTCATTTTGGGGACTATCATAATGTTTGTCACTGAAAATTTTGACATTTTGTTGTTGTTGTTGTTATTATTATTATTATTATTATTATTATTATTATTATTATTATTACAAAATTATGGAGAAATGTGTGATTGTCTTCACCATAAAATGCTGCTTATGCCAGTACAGGTCTCCCTACCTTTTTTTTTTTAAGGAACTCTACTGTCAGTGTTGTTCTGGCTCCCAAGATCCATTTTATTTGCAAACTGTATGTGTAGGCCTTGGCATTTTCTCTTTTTATTTCAAACATATTTCCTCCAACTCCTATTTTTACTTGAAAATTTCAGATTTAACCTAGGTGTAACTTCGGAAGAGAAGATATATAATTCCATGCAAAATGAAGGCTTACACGACGCTTAAAACAATTTCTATTTCGATCCCATCACATCGTCTATTTAAGGAGCGTACGTTTCTAAAGTCGTGATGTTGAAAGGTTTTATTTTATCAACAAAAAGGCTGAAGTAGTAATTATAGAAATTTATTCAACTCCTAAACCTGGGATACTTATTAAATTATGAAATTATTCCATTTTTGGATAGTTATTCACGTAGCATCTTATCAACCTTCTGACTGTCCTCTAGTGAAGGTCAAGAGTGGCAGGTTCTAGTTAAGTCTGAACAGAAAATGACCACACGTGCATGTCTTGGATTGTGTTTCATTATAAAATCAGGATTAAATATCTAATTATTCGCAAGAGAATGATAGTAGTTCTTCCTCTAATAGTTTCACGTGATTATTACATAATATTAGAGATTCGATTTGGCAGACAGGAAACTAAATATAATCTTGACACCATTTCATTCTTCACGGTGTTCAACCGGTCCAGTATAGGCCCATTACGTATAGCAGAGGGTTGGTGTTGAGTAACAGTCAAAATGTGGATCATGCAAAACTGCCCTCGATATTATTAGTTCTGGCCCAAGGAATACCTATCAACCATCTATTTTATGATTGTTTGTATTGGTTTTGTTGGTTTTGTTGGATAGATATAAAGAGAACGATCCTAAAGTAAACTAAACTAATTCCATGCACATCTCCCACGGTGCTATGAACAGATTACTTCATTTCTTTGATGAAAGCAAATATGGCCCATAATCATTGACAAGCCTTGCCTTCATCTGAGACACGGTTTTAGCAATTGAACATCTGATACCGCCATTCTGGTGCCGATTATCATCCCCTCCTTATATATTTAGTTCTATCTAGTGTTAGTATGGTGTCACTCACCCTCTGACGTCAGCACGTTTGTGGCCAGAGCTGACAGATAATGTATCATTTATAATAGACCATTTCTCACATTTTATTGCGAAAATTCTCTTTCTATTACAGATACAAGCATGCACATTCCAATTACGTTATATACTATCTATGACAACGCACGGCATTGCTTACTGTCAATTAACTATATAAAAAAATTGAGAGAACTCAGAGAATTTCACTTGGTCGACATTCTCATATCTTTACATTATCTTCCTAAGATTGTATCATTCATTGACCTTTACAGTTTTGCAAACTACGATTTACTTAACACTGTACCGATGGTATCGTGATGTGCCATTAGACTATATATATATATATATATATATATATATATATATATATATATATATATATATATATATATATATATATATATATATATATATATATATATATATATATATATATATATATATATATATATATATTGTCCTTTGCATTAAAACAGTGCTTCAAAATATTATCACGTGTAATATTGCATGGACAGATTTACTGCATTCGATCTTGGCTTATAACATATTCAGTGTACATATTTATTATGTATGGCATGATCAAAAATAGTTCCTTATTTAATATTGTTAAACGTAAGGGGTCTCGCACCAAGTTGAATCAAAGACCTGCGTGAACGTGGATTGAGAGTCCATGTTCCCCTATTTCCAAGAACCTGAAGGCAACAGTCTTTGTCAACTGAAGGTTTCTTGGACAAGCAAATACTACAAATAATTTTTCTCTATTCACCTAATGACTACACATCACGAAACTCTAATTTAACACTAGCATGTTTTTCTTATTTTACGTTTGTGTGACTTATTAGTAAGGATTTCCAAGCCGAATATTCGTACTTCACGCCATGCAATACGAAACACGACCCAAACAGACAGTACAAAGAATTATTCCTATCTCAAATTACTAAACACATATGCCTAAAATATCCAGATAATTCCCTATGTTAAGAAATTAGTAAGGGTCCATTTAACGGAACTAATCTATGCTGTCATAAAGTCTTTTGCGTATAGTACATTGTGGGCTTTGCTGTTAGAACTTTGCTAAGTACCCTGCTCGGTTTGAGCAATATCTTCCCAACACCGACTCCCCATAGGCAACAAAACTATCACTAAAATCTAGCACTTTTAAACGGATACGTAATACAAATATCACGTATCCTAGGTTTATGACAATATTTCACTGTATCACTATAATGAAATACAGCTCATTCGTGATGAAAATGACCAAACAATATCTGACTCGATACACAGGAGTTCAACCGTTCTTCACTATCTCTCGGCAACCGGCATTCTAGAACTCCAGATGCTGTAGGAATTCGTTACTGAAGATTATGCTTGTTTGGCATAGCTTTCTGGCTTTGTGCAATGCAGACAAGTACATTCAGTGGCCTCTTACCATAAGGTGTCTCATTATAAAGCGCTCCTTCTTATAAGGCGGGTATGGTTATATATCCCAAATCAGTAGTAATAATTTATATAATGCACACAAGTATAAGGCGACCACACCTATAACAGAATATACTTGTATCGCTATCTGTAACAGCATTATAATGAGGAACTACTTTCTTTTAATGCCATGAGGTCCTCTTCATAGACCAGCCAAACAATCTCTGCTACGGCTCCGCGTCCATAGCGTTTTCTCTAATCACATTTTAACAACACCTCCGCTCAGTTTAATTTAGAAACAAGCTGAATAACCTTGTTACATTTGTTATCTTGGACGTTTCAGGATCTACTGACTTTTACTTAATAGTGCGAAATCGTTTCAAAATTTACTTAACACAGCATCTTTTTACTTTGATCGCATATATTGTCGTGATTGTTTATTACACGACACGTGACTTTGATGTCCTGAATAGGAGTTCGCTTGATCGTTTGCCTTTTCAGATTCTCAACAAAGTTTATGACCTCTTAGAGTGATATCCCCATTTATTTATTTATTTATTTATTATTTTATTTATTTATTTATTTATTTATTTATTTATTTATCTAAAATACTGTCTGCATCGTCTAAATAGGGTCTTTCAGGATCTGAGTGCGGTCTTAGCGGTACTCAGTACTATGCCATGGATTTGGTACGGAATTCAATTTGTCTACCGCATTTAGTGCTATGCTCTTGATGTATGTGTGGTGTTAAGGGCGCAAGGGACTGTTTGTATGCACAAACTTAATGCTGCATTCACCTGCCTAGTATAAAAAATCATTAAAAAATACACAAGATAGGTCAAAATGATCCATATTTTTGGATATCAATAATAAAACGAAGCATACGAATATTATTCACTTGACTAGAGAAGTCAATGGCAGTTAATATTAAAAGAAGTTTGTACACCCCAACCCTAAATTTATACCTGCATTTTTCAAGTCCTAGGGTCACATTTGATACCATATGATGCTCACAGTGCAAACACAAGCCATTTTCATAGGTGATAATTCTGCAAAACATTGTGTATAAAACAGCTTGATGCAATTCAAAATATTTGCCATCAATGCCGTTTTGTAGATATTATACTTGCCCTGAACCCACATGTTTATTGCTATGGGTGGCTAGCTCTTCTTCCTAACCGACGATTGGTATTTCACTGTTTACACACTGTAAAGTAACTATGGGAGGTGTACATGCCTCACATCAGTGTGAAGAACAACACAAGCTCGAAACACCCAATTCACAAATATATCCATATCTTTAATTATCAAACAATAATAGCTGAAAAAGTCACACTCTGGTCTTAATTTAAGAAATTTGACAGGGACCATTTTGCGAAACTATCTCCGGCCGCCTAAACTTCTCTGACGCACGCAGTTCTATAAAGTGGATCTGTCTATGGTTTAAATATGTTTGCCGTACACATTTCTATAATGTTGTACAATTGTGCTCTTTTTCAACACAAGCCATTCACAACTGTTTGAGTAGAGTACACTTTCTTAGTTTTATCTTCTTTTATGTTGGTTTGGCACTGTGCATGCAGAGCGCCAATTGACGTCATTGGTTTTATTTTCAGCATTAATTGAATTACACAGACACTAAATTTGTCCTGAAGCTTTTATATCTGGCTCTAATTGGCATTGCTGCAACGTATTTAGTTCAGCGAACAAAAGCGATCGTTACTGAATTGTAAAGATCCACTCCAATGCTAGCCAGTGTTATAGATGAACTACAGCTGTACGTTCTTCTCTTGTGAACTGTACATGAAATGTTCCAATTCCTAGCTTTCACTTATTTCTTCTAGAAGTAACTGAGAATTTTGGAAACGTACGCTTACACGAATTTACAAGCTGTTCCCATGTTGGTGATGGGTTTGAAATGTTTGGTAATTAAAGAATGAAGACGACAGTGGACCAATAAGTTTGTTTCTCTGATAGATCCTCCAAATAAAAGAACCATAAAGAAAAGATTTATATAAAAAAACTTGTCATGTGTATTTACAATACACGTGTTTTGATAAAGATACATTCGAAATAATTGTATTCGTATTTTTCTGGTCATTGATATTCTAGTGGAGGAGTAATGAATGTTTATGTTTATAATAACTATGTAACGCCGGGTGAGGAGTACAACGACAGAAAATCGATCAATATTGCCCATACTTTTTCAGTTTTTTTATGGTAAGTGGATTTTGTGCAAAGATTTGGTATAAACAGTATTTATAGGCTATCATGATAATAAAGGTTGTCAGTATATGAATAAATTTATAAATGTGTTTGCTGGCGTGTTAATATTATTCATTCTCTCTCTCTCTCTCTCTCTCTCTCTCTCTCTCTCTCTCTCTCTCTCACACACACACACACACACACACACACACACACACACACACACATACATACACACGCACACACACCGAGTGAACTTGACACAGATGATCTTGACAAATCGACTGACATTAATAAGTGAAAATTTTAGATTTTAAAAATTTTTCAGTAAGTACAAACGAAAAATGTAAAGATGATATTAGAACACAAAACAGCTGCTAAACAATGACAATAATATCAGTTGAGGTTGTTGGTGCTGATTGGATGTGGGGTTACGTAATATAATAGCAGCCTCAAGTCGGATTTGTCTTTAAGTATTTTATTATATATTGAGTTTGAGTACCCTGAGAACATAAATTTAGGGAAATGGTAAACGAAAACAAATAAATTAGTTAAAATAAATTTTTTTTGTCCAATGATCCATTGTTTGAATTGCAAAAAATAAGCACTGATTTATATGCAAAGATAGAAAAGACGTTGTTATTTATTGTGGCGATCAGTATATTCCGAGGGCCAATGCTCCTACATGTGTATTACGGTTTATAATTATTTCTATTTAGGACAATTTAAAAGAAAATGTTGGACAGTTTTCTTTTGATCACAGGAACAAGTTACATGCGAATTTTAGGTTGGATGCTCCATCCTGAAATTTGTAGTAAATCATGGTGATTGACAGAGGGCATTTATGTCAAATGTAAAATTAATTGAAAATTGGACAAAGTAATTCGGAGTGATAAAGATTATATATATATATAGTATATATATATATATATATATATATATATATATATATATATATATATATATATATATATATATATATATATATAGTTACATGTAATTTGTCGTCTAACTAGATTGGACAAACTCTTGTCTGACAAGCAACCTCAGACTAATCCAACATCCAATTAGATAACCACTTACATCGACCCGAGTGATCGGACTGGTCGGACTGAAAATGAGGATATATCATTAACCTCATGTAAGTTAACACAGATTTGGAAACTGTGAACATTGCAACCTTATCACAGCTTCTATTTATGGAAAATCAATATCTTCGAGTTTTGTTGTTGTAGGGTCTTATTTGAGCATGGAGAATCAATATCTTTGACTTGTGATGTTGTAGGGTCTTACTTCAGCATGGAGAATCAATATCTTCGAGTTGTGTTGTTCAAGGGTCTTACTTCAGCCTGGATAATCAACATCTTTGACTTGTGATGTTGTAGGGTCTTACATCAGCATGGAGATTCAATATCCTTGAGTTGTGATGTTGTAGGGTCTTATTTCAGCATGGAGAATCAATATCCCTGAGTTTTGATTGTTGTAGGGTCTTATTTCAGCGTGGAGAAGCAACATCTTTGACTTGTGATGTTGTAGGGTGGAGAAGCAACATTTTTGACTTGTGATGTTGTAGGGTTTACTTCAGCATGGAGAATCAACATATTTGACTTGTGATCTTGTAGGTCTTACTTCAGCATGGAAAATCAACATCTTTGAGTTACGAGGTTGTCGGGTCAACCTTCAGCATGGAGAATCAGCCTCTTCGAGTCATGATGTTTTAGGGTCTTACTTCAGCATTAACTCGTCAGAGAAAGGAAAGCAAATGATTTACCTCCTTATGACAAGGCAAATGATAAATATAGAATCATTTTCGTACCTTTGTTTCGTTTTGAGTAACAGCCTGCATACATTTTCTTAAATATTACTGCAGTACGGAATAGTTATTCTCGAAAATTGTTGATACAACTGATAATTGTAAACAATCAACATTCGCTACCGTTGTTTATGTCACGCAGACAAAGTCACTTTCAACATCTGAAGCATTTATCGGTTTCATAAGTTCAACCAACGAACAAAAAATGGTCTGAAAATTAAATTTAAAGGTCCAACTTTCAAACTGCATGATTTAATTGAAATCTTTAAGAATACCACACCATTATTGAGACAAGGATAATAACATTCACTATTTTAGACCCGTTGAAACAAGGACATATCCTAGCTATTTTAGACTCGTTTAGACAAGGATATAGCCCTAGCTTTTTTTTTTAATCGTTGAGACAAGGACATAGCCCTAGCTTTTTAGACCCGTTGAAAACAAAGACATAGCATAGCTATATTAGACCTGTTGAGGCAACGACATAACCTTAGCTATTTTAGACCCGTTGAGACATGGACATAGTCCCAGCTATTTTAGGCCGTTGAGACAGGAACACAGCCCCAGCTATGTTAGGCCGTTGAGACAGGGACACAGCAGTAGCTATTTTAGACTCGTTGATACAAGGACGTAGTATAGTTATTTTAGACTTGTTGTTACATGGACATATCCACAGCTATTTTAAGCTGTTGAGACAGGGACATAGCCCTAGCTATTTTAGGCCGATGAAACAATGACACAGCAGTAGCTGTTTTAGATTTGTTGAGAAATTGGCATAATTGCTATATGTAAGCATGGCTACTTTCAAACTATATCATGGGTTAAAACGTTTAAACTCATTTCAAGCTTCAAAGGATTTTCTTCTTTCGTTCCAATCTACTGTTAGTGATACATATAATCTTGATAATTTCCTCCCATATAGATATCCTTCCACTTATATTCAAAAGACTTACCTATTTCCTAGGAGTACAATTATGGCATTTAAGCGTGACAACCTCGCAACTTCCATGCCAATACTAGTATATTTTTACAACTATATCTTTCCTGCCATTTAAATCCTTGAATGAGCCGTCACGTAGTTTTAGTCATTTACACGTTGACGTGGTCGCTCTTGAAGCAGCAGTAGTTGTTGACAACAAACCATATACTGTACATGATCAATCGCAGTTAGATGCTACAATGCGCACTTAGAAAAAGCGATATTTATTGATGTCCCAATTGAAACCACAGCTTTTATTTTTGTCTGCAATGAATTGTAAAAACAATATATTTACTACACTGTAAATACGTAACCACTTATTCCACTTGTATTCTCCTCTGTTTGCCTGAGACATAGTAAAACAAAAAGCAAAACTGAAATATGCGGAGATTGTGGTCCGTGGTTCCTGTACAGTCTTTTACTTAATGATCCTATTAATGTATAGAGATCAGTATGAGGTTTCCGCATCTTACGTCCACCTTATGAACTTGTAGAGTTCAGGGTCAGACAGATTTGTTGCCATTGGCTACAGTCCAGTAGATATCTTTTGAGCTTGAGTATGAGCATGGAATTTTGTGTCAAGGAGTTACGGAGCAGTTTATTTTTATACGTAGCTGAAATTGAAGACTTAATCTCAAATTCGAATTCAGATTTCCATAATCTCTAAGTCAAGTAATTTTTAATTTGCAGTTGGTCTTGAAATTATGTTTAACATTTCAGAACTGTCCGATACTGTCTATACTTTTGTCCAAAGGGTATACCTGGAATCTTTTGATTATTTTTCTTACTATATTATAGAATTTCCATGTGGACGTTGTATCAATAATTTATCATTCTAACCTGATTACCAACAGGGGGTCCCTAACACTGTCATCTTCTGCGCGTTTCAAACCAAATGGGAGTTTCTTTATTAGCACAGCGACATCTTTTCAAGTCTATATATTTCAGACAACAGATATGATGTATTTCAACGTCTTCGAAAACTCTAAATGGTTCGTAAATTTAAATCCGTTTGAACACGTGTATGTAAGAGTTACAACTTTCTTTTTTATTCAGTGACAAAGTTATTTTATATATCCTTGACGCTTTTCGTTTTCAAAATCGGAAGGGGTTACCAACAAACGGGAGGGCAAGCTAGGACCATAACGTTATTTGAAGATAGCGGCTGGATAACATATCGGACTAGCTGCTGCACAGTTTATGCTTTTCGCTTTTACTTATACATTTTACGTGTAATTCAGAGGACAAGCGCCCTTGACCCTTCTAACACGTCCAGTTTAGGCTACATACTCGTATTTTCTGCAGCTACGGAATTTCAAAGGCAATATATTTGCTATAAAACATTTGTCTTGATCCAAAAGAAACAAAAACCAAGTTATAACTGTTACGTGTTAGAACTATTGCACTATAAGCGTCTGGGACAACGTGCTATTGTTTGTAAACTCCGCGCATTAATAAGAATATGATAATGAGTGCTGTGGGGTGACAAGTACACAAGTTCTACGCATAAGAAAATAGAAACACAAAACATTTGAAATGATTACTGTGTTATCACATTTAATCGATGGATGTCATATAAAAATAGCAATAAACGATTAATATATTTCATAACGATAACTTTTAACTTTCATCACTTCTAATTTGGAAACGTTCTAGTTAGCCAATGGTACGATACAAATGCACAACTCTAAAGAAGCATAAAATGACTGCGAGGAGATTTCTAATTTATGATTTTCTTGGAAATTTATATTTTCTGTCCAGGAAATATTGCAAGTGTTGATATTACTAGTGCAGTGTTACGCTACAGGGAAATCGTCCATTGGAATAGCATTTGGATTGATGAATTAACCATTCTGATTATTAAGTGAAGGAGTTTTCATTTACAATTGAATTATTAAGTTTGATTCAACTGGGGGCGGATTATGGGTGTTTGACAAAATTTGAAGAAAGTAGGATTGACATAACACATTTTTGGTTATTGCTGTCCTAGAGGCAGCTCTTGAGAAAGTTTGGAGTTTTGTAGTCTCTGTGTCGGAATAGTGTTTTCTCTTACTTTCTAGCATAAATATTTTCTCAGACTTGCGTTATGTGATATGTTTAGAAGTCAACTTGGGAAAGTTTATTTTCACATCCTTAGTTTTCGTTAAGGTACTCCGCTTTCTTGCCCCAAATGGTACCCGTAAAAATCTATTGCTCATTTGGCACAGGTGCATCCACATGGGCAAAGTAGAATGCATGGTAAGGTAGAAACAAATAATCACTGGGACGCTTGTTCTTATGACTTCTGTAGATACAGTACACCTGTCTGGAAATGTAAGGTTAGTGTACATTCCTGGTTTGTCATTCCCTACGTCATCTCTGCCCTTGTCTTCTTCTGTCTCTTGTCAAGCTTGTAATAATCGAGATTTAAGTCATAATCTTGCTTTAAAGAGATATCACACAACCTGTTGTTTCTGTGTTCTTCACCCCCTCCTATACCCCAAAGTACAACATATATTTAAGCCATAAAGTGCTTAATGAAAGTGAAGGTGTGCTAGGGCCCAACGGCGAGGATTCAAACAGTTTATTCATGTGATCATCATTTACGGCTTTAGCAGATTTGGATTATATGATACGCCTTTATTTAGCTCTACCAAATAGCTCGACTTCGTGCGCGTGTGTGTGTCTGTTTCGCTCAAAATGTTTTGTATTGTGTTATCAGAGTTGGAGAGACTGTAGATGCTTTATGAGTAATGTTCTTGATGTTATATGTAAGTGGTGTATACTACAATCAATGGTCAAATTTTGAAAGTCATGCCTTCCCACACCACACCCACCCCTTTTAGAGACTGGTACCTTGTTCAAATAATAGTTGGTGGTCCTGGTAAGTACTTAACTAAAAATATCGACGAACTGGAGTATAGATGTACAGGCACGATATAGTTTGTGCCTCTTATTTAACGAGCGTAAAGTCGTTATTTGGTTAATCAGCATTATTTTGACAATACAATGGCTATATCGACAATAATCTGACTATTTCGGTTATAAGCGATATTGTTCCAATTACCAACTTGTAATGTAACATTTTTTTTTCACTGTTTGAGAATAAAGTTTCCACTGAAGTCGTTCTGGTGAATCTACTTTTTCTCCAAAACTACATTCAACAATGTTCTCTTTAATTTGCTTTTATTTTTTTGACATTGTTATAAACATTTTTCTATTGCAACGTACCTTCTCATGTAATTGCTTCCCACACATTGGATTACGTCTTTAGAATAGTCCATTTGAGTTAAATATATTGATACTTAATTGTTAAATATTTGATGTGATTTGCCTTTATTTCGAGTTAGCTACAATAGATCATCTGTATTAAGTAACGAGATAATACTTCAAGCCAGATTGCTTGATTTAGTAATTTCTTAATGCTTTCCATAATTGGATCTATTTCTTACTTCTTTGCAAAAATCACTTCCTGGAAACATGTTGACTTTTGGCTGAAATGAACAAAGTACCTACTTCTAAGGTCTACAACTGCTTATATGTCTTACCTGATCAGTTTGTAACTTTGTTTAAAGAAAAAACCCTTCTTTTTCTTAATTTGAACTACACTCTTGCTTTGCGGGGAAGTGCCTTCTCACGCACTAGCGAAAACACATACCACAGCTAAAATAGTTCTCATACTTACAAGAAAATTCAATATATACACCATTTATGCATACATATACGGTTTATTTAGGATAAGAAGCTAATGCCAAATACTTTTCATTATCTTTCGACGAGTATTAAGAACGAAGGACCGATTATACCCGAATATATCAACTTCGGCTAATTAATGTTTGATAGCTATCGGGCTACGTGTATGCATGTAATATGACTCAGTCATGGGACAGGGTCAACCGGAATAGCACCCCCCCCCCTTTCATTACATGGCATGGTGATGTTTGCCTCATGCATTGTACACAACGTCCAATGGATATTACACAAGTAACACTCTCTGCATCTTGCTTAACTTCATGCAACACAATAATTACAATTAAATAGCTCAATACTATCTCAATGCCGTGATCTATTGCGCGTGAAATGCAATATCAAACTGCCCATTTTAGCTTATATAAATACACTTTCCTTATATATAGGTGATATTTAGCTATCACACACACACACACACACACACACACACGCGCGCGCGCGCGCGCCCTTTTAAGCCTATTCGAATAACCAATAGTTCTTATCATTCTTCTTAATATCAGATTCAATAGGGTCATCAAGGTCATGCATAGTTTGATTCAAATATGTGGGTCATCAAAGACATGCTTAGTTTGATTCAAATATGTGGGTCATCAAGGTCATATATAGTCTGATTCAAATATGTGGGTCATCAAGGTCATACATTGTTTGATTCGAATATGTGGGTAGAGTCAAATTGAAATCTGAAGCCTTCACGTGGAATATGCAGGATATCTCATCATTATTAGAACAAAGAAGTGCAATTGAACATGTTCGAATTAATTCGGGAAAATTCACCATATTTATCCTCTTTAGATTAATTTCATAGAAGATCGAAAAATTCCAAATAATATAGTAAAACCTTGGCTATGTTATAATTAGAGAAAAACATTAATTTTAATTAGGACTAAACAGAACACTCTGTGTGTTGCGTTTGTGTTGGATTTTAAAGTAGCTTTAACAATATTTCAGTCATATCGCTTCGATGTCTGCAGTGTGGCAGTTTATAGTGATGTCTAGAACTGGGGCATCATGTCACATTATCCTGACACCAGGCCGACCAGTCCTAACACTAACATTTTAATACTGATAATGCTGAGCGCCTAACGAGGCAGCTGTTAATACCATTTTTATCTGTCTTTGATATGATTCGGCCGGGGTTCGAACCCGCGACCTCCCGCATCCAAGGCGGTCGCTTTAGCCACTAGGCCACCGGAGATGTCCAGAACAATGAAATTTCTACTCCCATTAAAGAAACAAGGTTCCGTCTCTTGCTGTCAAAACTGATAGGCTACTATCTTTGAGACAATTCTGTTCAAATGTAAATATTTTTCGACCTATTCAATTTGTGAAAATATAATATAATATAATATAATATAACATAATATAATATAATATAATATAATATAAAATGAGCATTTTATACCATAGCCCCTAAGTTACTGAACATTCTCCTGTGCTTTGGATAAAACAAAAAGAGCTTGGATCTAGATTAAAAATCGTTCATTTATTCAGAAAAGAGGAATCTTAACATGATTTTCACGATCCAGTTTATTTTTAATCATATAACATGCAATCCATTACTGAACACTAGGAAATAACACTAAAGCTTACGAAATAATATTGGGTGGAAAACAATCTGGAATTTAAAAAATTAATATTGAAAGGAATAACAGCTGAAACACAGCAAATTGTGAATAATTCAATGAAATATATACAAATCTCAAACAATCATGAAATTTCGTACAGCAACGTAGGATTTGGGTATACTAACACTTATTCCAAACGATTCACTCGTTCATCTTATGAGTATTGGGGGGGAAAAGGTAACCTGTTCCAAATGATGTCTTTAAGCTTCGTCAATTCGTTCATCTTTTTATGTAGCCAGTATATAAATGATATTGAAAATGTCAAATAAGGTTGTCACAACTGATAACGCTCTTTAATTACCACATTACAATATATGTATATGTCATTTCTAATACTATTAACCCAGTGACGTTAATTACTCTTTGAAGTGCCTGTTTGAAATAATTCCTTCACTCCAGACCGTTTTCAACAACAAACACAGTCAGTCATTATTGTTCGACAAGACTGTTGCATTCTACAATAGCTTGCATGTTTTCTGTTATCATCAAACTGCAGATGAAAACGCACAAGCAACAGCAGGCAAGAAAAACAAAGTACAAAGGAAATAATTTACTCGTCCTGAATATCCGCGTGGAACCCGAATCTTCAATCTACAATTTCAAAGATAACATCATAACGTGTCACACAGGTTTCTGTCCACTGTATTTGTGATTACATTTTGGCCACATTATTTCAAAATGAGCACAGCAGAGTTGCTGCACATTATAATGAATTCTAACTGTTGGTGGTACCTATATTACATTATGGTAATTACTACTAGGTACTGAGATTACCTTTGGTAATTACTACTTGGTACCTAGATTACATTATGGTAATTACTACTAGATACCTAGATTACATTATGGTATTTACTACTAGGTACTAAGATTACATTTTGGAAATTACTACTAGGTACATAGATTACATTATTTTAATTACAACTAGATAAACCTATTTAATAAACTGCTAATATAGCAAAAAAATAATTTTCTTAGTCCACAACATTTCAAAGCTAAGAAAGCAAATCCCGAAATGACCTTACACCATTCATGTACATGTATTCGAAAACCATTGATGATCACTGATTTACAGGTGAATAACCTCAACTTTCAGCTACATTTTTAATGGATCAATTCAAATACGAATATAAATGTTGGGTAATGTTTTAGAAGCGTAAGGGAAAAAACTTGTTGTTTGTTCTACATACATTGATGACATATTTGTATTTTTATAGCGGAAACGGTTTATTATATAACAAGGGAGCTATTTGTGTGAAATTTGTGAAAAGTCAGAGACTGATAGCTGAAACCTTTAGCTATATGTTATAGATATCATTGTGACCCTCCGCCTTTTAATTTTGCAATTTAATCTGGCACACTAACCAGTAAGTCACCTTAG
This sequence comes from Megalonaias nervosa, assembly GCA_016617855.1. Taxonomy (NCBI): domain Eukaryota; kingdom Metazoa; phylum Mollusca; class Bivalvia; order Unionida; family Unionidae; genus Megalonaias; species Megalonaias nervosa. Next base: position 24,111 of record JAECUM010008747.1, on the reverse strand, counting down.
AATAATTATTTCAGTTTGTCTCATATCATTTTGGAACAGGCGGACAATATAAATTGCATAAGATACTAACCACAGTGCATTTTGGGAGTGTTACAATGCATCGATGCGAGAAAGCGAGGGCTCGTTACATACATACATACATACGAAACGTCGTAGATTACTCTCATAACTATTTGTATTGATGATCATTACAATCAAGACAGCCTGCATTATGTATGTTATGCTAATTAAGCCTTGTGTACTGTTGTTATGATAAATAGCGCTTAATCCCACTAGACAGATACAGGACAAAACGCACATCTTTCCTAATGGTTAAATCGATATGGACGCTCTGCAGATGTGAGTGTTCACATGGTTTTGACCTATTGAATTTCTGGCCACTCATGGTAGAGAGGATTAATCATAATAAAAGGTTTGATGCATGAAAGTTATGAAAACAATGTACCGTATTTTCTCGTAAATATCATGTATCCAGCAACGAATAGTTAAGCCCATTACTTGCTGGCGTATGAGCTCTAGTGATTTTGACCAGTTAGGGAAGCCTGATATTCGATGCATTATAATGAGTTAGCTTCCTCAATGACGCTGTAGTTTCCTACTGCTACTCCAGTTTCCTCCAACCCACTAAGCCGGCCTCCCGTAAGTACCATGCTTAGTGTAGAGATCGGTGGTGGGTTGCAAATATTGAAATAACTTCACGCCTTGAATGATCACGGTTGGGCATTGAGGCAGTCTGTCTCAACAGCTGAGGGTGCTACAATACAATACAATACAATACATTACAATGCAATACAAAGCTCCGATGGCCTAGTGGTTAGGGCGTCCGCATCGAGTGCAGAAGTTCGCGGGTTCAAACCCAGGCCGAGGCGTACCAAAGACTTATAAAATATGGTTCAAACAGCTGCCTCGCTAGGCACTCAGCATTAAGAGGTTAGTGTTAGGACTGGTCGGCCTGGTGTCAGGATTATGTGACTGGGTGGGACATTATGCTACGTGTCTACAATAGCCCCAGTACTAGACATCACTATAAACTGGCACACTGCAGACATCGTAGCGGTATGACTGAAAATTTGTTAAAGCTACGTTAAAAATCCATATCACACACACACACACACACACACACACACACACACACACACACACACACACACACACACACACACACACACACACACACACACTGCAGTACAATACAATACAATACGATATATTATAGTGGCATATCCTCATGCTGTGTGCATTTATCCAGTACAGTTTGACTACTCTACTCCTGCTCTCACTGTCCATGCTTATAGCATAATTCACAGACTTTACACACACACACACACACACACACACACACACACACACACACACACACACACACACACACACACACACACACACACACACACACACCCCGCAATACAATACAATACAATACGATATATTACAGTGGCATATCCTCATGCTGTGTGCATTTATCACACACACACACACACACACACACACACACACACACACACACACACACACACACACACACACACACACACACACACACACACACACACACAGTGCAAAACAATACGATATATTATAGTGGCATATCATATGCTCATGCTGTGTGCATTTATCCAGTACAGTTTGACCACTCTACTCCTGCTCTCATTGTCCATGCTTATAGCGTAATTCACAGATTTGTAACCATTGTTTACATCTGTTGTTCACATATTCAAACGCCGATGTACAAAGTCCGACCTGCATAAATTTAAACTACATTAGTATGCTCGTAGCTTTTTGAAAATCCGTTCAACAACATCAGCATGCACATACGCATGCGCCTAAAGTAGCCACAAACAAAGGGTCTAATATCAAAGTTTCGTTTCTTCTTGAGATGACGTAAAGCACAAAAACAATTCCTCGTTTGCACGTGTGCCATCTACTGTTCGTATTTTGCTATTGATTGTTTAAAGGCACACCTCGCTGCATTAACAAAGCCTAAATATAGTTATTTTAGGCGATTTCAAGGAATGTGCTGACAGTGACGGATTAGTTTTGTCATTATAATAGTGTCACGTTCCCTATCAAGGAAATCTAAGGACAATGGACAATGAAAACTGTTCCGAGAATTGCGGATGACGTTACACCATTATCAGTTAAACACAACAATTTTAACAACATTCAATTTCTCAAACGTATAACGTATTTTGATGTTCAATTTTTCAGATGAAAATTGTCGTATACTGCAACAAGTTTCATCTCTTAAGATTTAAAATTAAATCTCCATCTGCCAACTTAGTATGTTATTTACAAGTCAGAATAATTCAGCACCAGTTTAAGTTCAGTTTGTTAAGTTGTAACAATGCTTTCAGAATAGTTTAAATTCGTTATTATTCCATTCCCGTGTCTAACAAATGAAGGTTACGACACCTGCACTCATAAAAGATAATATTCAAGTATCCTAATTTACATTTCTCTAAACAAAATTGGTGAAAATCTGACAGAAACAAATGTTGATACACAGTTTGACTCTTCAAAACTTGGCATTGAATCTTGGCTCACGTTGCCCCATTCGATTCCCCCATGTGGTAATGATATGAAGAAAACACCTGCGTCATCTGGTATAAACTGAATACGAAAACTAAAACCGAGTCATGCCAAAGATTCATTCTTGACAACATAGTAGTAGGTAAAAACCAGGTTTCTGGCTCAGAGACATTAAAAGCTTCATTTGGGTTTTGGATAACCCCCAAAGGCCTACCGTTTCTGAAAGTTCGGAAAATTTATTTTTTTAAGTTTAGACAAAATTTATACTTGACTATCATCACCATGCTTTTTTTGATAATTTTTTTTCTTCATACCTACTAACTCTCATTGGGAGAATATCTGTTAACATACTGTCAATAATACGAAACTCACGTATTAAATCAGCCATATCATATTTTACACCGCGCTGATAAGATCGTATCTGATCAAGTAATTTTTTATAAGTGATACTTGCTGTTTTGCAAGCATTTTTTATTTTGGTCTCAAGTCAAGGCTTATTTTTTTTACACGTTGTTGCAAGAGAAACACCAGCGCTAGATATTATCAACAAAAACGGGTTTAATGATGCTCCACTTGAAATTATACCAGAGTCGGTCATTAGCAGTGGTAAATATGATATTACCCGAAGTATTCTGCTATAGAATTTGTTGCATTGTTTTACGCACCAAAGATTTTTATGATAAAACTTGTAATATTGCATTAGAGCATCCACATCCTGTTTGGGAATATCTCCTGACACATGATTGAAATCTATTATTTCTTTTTTCATTATACAATATTTTTATAATTTTTATGCAACAGTAAAAGTTCTAGTACTAACAATTGAGTCAAGAAATTCACGAAAATCATTATTGTCAGGCTTAGCCAGAAAAACTCTGTACTTGTTATAAACATCCGACGAAGTATCTTTGTATTTTTCATTGGTTAATACCTCATTTTTCTTTAACCAGTTGTATGAACTAAATACGTATTTTACTTCACGCTTATACATCTTTGTTTCATTTACCAAACCATTATATTCGCTTTCTGTTTCATCAATAAACCCGAATATCAAGCTAATTTGATCTAACGTAAAATTTTTAAGAACAAGATGTTGTCTGATAATTGCGTATGCTGTTAAAAAAATTGGCAGCATTAATTGCCGGAGCTCTTTTTTATTATCAGTATAAGATAAAATAAATCCCTCCAATTTTTCAAGTAGTTTTCTGTAGGGTTGCGTGTATATTTTCTCAACACGGTATAATAATTTCGTATGGACATTTGACTAAAGCGATTGAGTGATGGCAGTGGAACATCATCTTCTTCACTAATACCATAGTAATGTCCATATTTTACAAGTATACTTGCTGATTCGACATTTTTAAAAACTCTTCTCGATCAGTAACATCATAAGCATCATCTTCTTCATTAAGATTTTTGATTAATTTTAGCGATTTGTTAACAATAATCGGATCAAATTCTGGTTTATAACGCACCATTGATAAAATCGCGTTTGAGGATGCTTTTATCATCAGTACTGCATTCTCCGATGTATCAACAATTTTAAGTAGTGTTTGCTTGTCATGGTAGTACATACGAGCTTTTGAAATATTTCTCGTTTTGAAAAATTATTGCTTAATTTTTTGTTTTTGCTCAATTTTCTTTCGTTATTTTTTGATAGTTTGTTATGACGACCATGATCGTCGTTTATTTGTTTTTCTTCTTGCTTTCTTTCTCCATATGCTCGTGCTTTTATCAGATCTGATCGAATTATTGTATCAATATTTTCCTTGTTGAGCTCGAGGAATATTTGTTTAGAAGGATTTCAACTTGTTTTTGTTCTTCTAGACAATCATCAGGATGACAGTATCTGCTTATAAAATCAAAGTTTCTTATTGCTCCTTTATCTGTAGTCCTCGCATATGCATAACACTAGCAAAATTATCTTCGCTTTCTGACAATGCTGGATCGTTCATTGAATTAATGTGAATATATTTCATATGTATTTTGCTTGCTGCTTGTGATTTGTCGCTAACATCTGGTGTAGAAACATCTTTGTTGAAGTCAAAAACATATTCATAACATTCTCTTGCAACGGTTATAATTACTGAATCTGACATTATTCTACAACGTTAGATTAAAATTTATACTTGTTCATCAAGTGCGTATATTTGAAACCCGGTTAGGCCTGGAAACGGACTTTCCGAATTGAATACGTATAATCTATAGTACTGATATTTTTTTGCCATAATTTTGATTAGTTTCTATTTGGAAGAATTGCGTTGTTGAAATGTAAGTATTTGCCCTAATGTATAATCCGCTATACGTTACGTCATCATTTGATTCTTCTAACACCAAACTAAAAATACGACCGGTATTTGCGTTTAATCGACCACGCAATTGAAATTGCCAAATAGCAACAGCATACGGACGTTTTACTTTAATCCAATAGTTTGCTGTTTCTCCGTTTCTTGTCCATTCTTGTCCACCAGCAACAGCGAAAGCAAATAAAAAAGCGTGATGATGATAATTTCCTGGGTATTGTGTTGAAGCTGTCACAAAAACCCTAATCTATGATTTGTTGAGTCAATGAGAGTTGGAATGAAACCAGCATTATTTTTTGTTCGTTTTACACCACCACTAGATAGACTATCAACATACCCTTCATTTGTTAAATCAGATGAGTTAACTGGAGTATACGTTGATGTTATTTTGTTAACGCCCATGTTTAACGTACCAGCCATAACACCACCAGAAAGAGGTAAATACTTATCAACGTTTTTCTTGTTTGTTAAATCTTCGTTAGCGGTGGGAACGTATGTTGACGTTATTTTATTAGCCCCCATATCTAACGTTCCAGACATTGTATCGCCGTTTAGTTCGACGAAATTACTTTTGACAAATTTGACATTTGCCAGCCAATCATCGTTGGCAACAGTTGAATTGTCAAGTTGTGTATTGTATATTAACTTACCGCCCATATCAATCGAACCTGTCATTGATCCACCAGCTAGATTTAAATACGGAGTAAGTGCGTCTTTTAACTGAGCATAACTTACTGCGTCTTTGCCATCAGCCGGTGGTGAATTTATTGAAAGTCCAGTTACTTTTGCGTTGTTTGACAAAGTTAAAAATTGGTCATTATATCTCCGGTTTTCTTTACCGTGGCATCTTATACAGATTTTACTTGACTGTAACTTGCTGCTTGACTTGTATTTGGCAAAGCTGGTGGAAAATCTTGTTCTAGTCCAATAATCATTTTACCAGACATATCAATGTTTCCAGTCACTATAACGCCTGCCTTATCAAGCTTGTTGCCATCTACGTTTTTCAACTGCAGATAACTTACTGCTTGACTTTGATTCAAATTTGCTGGTGGATATGCAGTTTCCAACCTGATAATCTTTTTACTTGACAAATCAGTGTTGCCAGTTACTGTTCCGCCGGTTTTATCAAGCTTGTTATCGTCAACGGATCTGAGTTGAGCATAACTTACCGCTTGTGTGTTATTCACATTTACTGGCGGATATAATGTTTCAAGATCGATCACTCGTTGATTTGACATAGACAAGTTTCTTGTCATTGTATCGCCGGATTTTTAACAAACGCGGATAAATCAACTTTACCGTTTATTGTTACAGTTGTGTCTGCAGAAACCGATCCGGTTAGCGTTGTTCCGAATTTTGTGTAATAACTCATGTTTATTTTTTATTGCCTGACAAAATGATTCTGACCAAAGATATAACAATGTCAATACTAAATTTTGATACCGAACGATTAGTCAAGCACAAACATAACAACGAGCTAACCAATTGCCATTATCTTATTGTTGGTCGTGCAGGATCTGGCAAAACAAATCTTTTACTAAATCTTTTCCTCAACGACAACTTTAACTACGATCGGGTGTATGTTTATACAAGTAATCCACAACAAGACAAATACGAACTTTTAAACGATTACAACGATAAATTTCGCGATGTGCATGGTGTCGGTGAGGATATATTTTTAATCAAACAACCGGATGATCGGATTCCTGTAAACGAACTTGATTCGTCAGAACATAAAATAGTTGTATTTGACGATATTCCGATGAATAAGGATGAGATGATGTTGTTGTTTTTGTTGTTGTTGTGGGGCTTAACGCCATTTTCCAGCACACGATAGGCTATACATGGCGGCCAGTATTAATGGTGGAGGAAGAAACCGGGAATCCACAGAAAGAACCACCGACCCACGAAAGCTACTGGCAAGCTTCTCACATATCCACATTCGCTGAATCTTAGACTCGAACCCACGCAGACAGAGGTGAGATGGCAGTGATCCGTAACGGAGAGCGCTTTAGACCACTCGGCCACTCGGGGCCCCAGGATGAGATGAATAAAATACGATCTTATTTTTCATTGACACATAACAAAAAGTGTAATGCCGTTTATCTTGCACAGGGGTTTTATAACATTGACAGGTTTATACGACGAAATACAGGAAGTTTTATACTGTTTCCTGGGCTAAACAATTTTGATGTGAGAAACATTGCAAACGAACAGTGTGGTGATGTAACCAAAGACAAGTTTATTGAACTCTATCATCCAGCAAATAAAGATAAATACAACTTTTTCTTGTTTGACAAACTAGCGCGTGATCCAGTGAAGATGTTCCATTGTTGTGTATCCAACTATATTGTGTGAGTCGCTGCTAACAAATTTTGAAAAAACCTACTGAATAACAACGGACAAACAAAATATTGATTTGCTAAACCATTTGCTGAGACAAGATTTGCTTTTAAGAAGAAAGTACAGGAAGAACGCCAAGGACAACTTGCTGCGGCAGAAGAAACTGCTAGGCGTTTTAGGCCAGTTACCGAGGCTGTATTAGGAAACCAACCAGATTCTGCTGCTTTATCCGCAGACGAGCTAAAACAATACAAGATAAAAGTCTTTTTGGCTTACTTGGAGAAAGATCAAAAGAAGAAACTATAAAGATTGCAGAGGAGCTCCTAAGAAACATTCCACATCCTGTTAGACGAAAGGAAGAATATGACATGCTAATAAACAACCGTCTTGCGCTTCAACACGCAATAGCAAGACTGACAATTAATCCTGCTGAATTAAGGAGATTAATAGAAGATGTGACAAAACAAACTAAAGAATTATCTGAGGAACAAAGAAAATTAACTGAAATAACCGTATAAACGATGCCGTTAGAAGATCGTATAAATTTTTTTAGAAAAAAAAAGCTAGAGCGTAATACAAGATTCTGAACTCGTTGATTTTATTAAAACATATCTGGAAAGTGAAAAAGTTAAATGACCTTATGAACATTCGAGCATGGAAAGATGAGCAGTACAACAAACTAAATTTTTTTAAATACAAATATACAAAGAATTTCTTTCAGCTGAAGATAAAATAAAAGAAGCTAAAGAAGAGAGTAAAATATTGTTTTTGTATAATAAAATGGGAGATGGAATTATTGCTCGTGTTTTAATTAAAACAGCAAAGCAGTACAGAACTAGAGTAAAAGAATATCCCAAAATTTGGAATTTTAAGAGGCTGTTTAATAAGTACGATGATGAACGAGATAAAAAATTGACGAAAGAAATAACCGGATCTGGCATCGTTCGAGTTTTTAAATCAACCGCGGTTGACCGGCTGATGTTACTGATATCATCAGAAGAAGCTGGTAACGTAAGTACGGAAATCGACAACGAAATAATTAATATACTCGAACATCCTCGATCAAACGGATTACTAACAAGAAGCGAATATTCAAAATCTTGCACAGTGACTTAGTTGGTTGATGATCTGTTTACGGTAAACTTCAATCTTACACGATTTTTATATTACCAAGATAAATAATGATAACAACAACGTTATTGCTTGATTCTTCTGGCGCCAACGACAGCGCAAACTTTTCTGTCCATTATATTCCACCAATACAACTTGATCCTAATCAACAATACGAAATCGGATTAATTTCTGCTACAGCATGGCATTCAATGGCTAACGTAAAAATGGGCATTAACGATGATTTTACATTTAATCCTGGCGCTTGGATATCATTTAAAATACCGCAAAGCGCTTATAACGTAACAGACCTTAATAAAACGATCAAGGAACCAATCACAAAGAATGGAGGAGTCCCAGATAATTTTGAGTTGACTCCAAACTATAACACGCTGCGTGCTGAGATCACGTTAAAAACAATCTGTTAATAAAATTTTTTTTACCAACAACTAGTACTGCGTCGTTATTAGGCTTTAAAAATCAACAATATGGGTCAGTTGTAGAACAATCTGTATCTTACGATGGAGACGTCCCAGTTAACATAACACAAGCAAGCACAATTTTAATCAATTGCTTTATTGCAACAGGATCTTACTCAGCTAAGGGTAGCCAAGGACAAACGATCTTACACGATTTTTATATTACCGAGATAAATAATGATAACAACAACGGCTCCAGACGATCCACCAGGATCGTTAATGCAAGTTAATCCGCGACAAATAATATACTATCCTGCTAACCTCGAAACACAGATAACAAGCATGACAATGCAACTGACAGATCAGTCCGGGCGACAGTTGGATCTTAACAACGAAATTGTTACGTGTTACTTACCCTTGCAATCTGTACAACGATAGAAGATCATCATAAAGTTGGTTAAACTATCGAGATGAATTTTATAGAACTAAAAGATAATAAAACGATAAAGCAAAAAAAAAATTAACGAAGAAATATTTTGATGGATTTTTTGGAAACATCTTATCAAAGATCGTCGACAATATACCAGGAATCGCGCATAAAATAGCATCAATGCAACTGACGCATTAAAAGCTTTTGCGACAAGTGCTGCATCTGCAGCCGGCACCGCAGTCGGACAAAAGATCGCTGATAATAGTAAAGGCGATCCACAACGTGGATTGTCGCCGTCCCCGCAGGAAATATCACAAGTAATTTCAACTATAACACGAACAAAAGATACAAAGAAAGCAATGATTGCTACAACAAAGAAATTGTTATCACCGCGCGGCGAAGAGGTAATTCGCAAACTTGTAAAGAAAACAAAACCAACTTTTGGCGTTGCTGCTTTCTAGTCCAACTGATATCGGCTTTGATGAGCGACTGTTTTAAAAATATCAAATAACTCCAACATTAATTTTGTGTGGCGATTACAAATAAAATGTCAGCTAAAAGTTATCTTGATCTTGCCGAAGAATTTGATACCGACGACGTCGCAAAGAATTTGATTATGTCGAGTACCTCGACGAAAACTCAAACGAACCAAATAAGGCCGGTGTCAGCACGTTTATTACCAGAGACGAAGATGTGCTTTTGTTTCCGCATAAAGCGATGTTAGAAGTCCATGGTCAAGTACTAACCGCCGTCGGTGGTGATATCGCAGCTGGTGCAGAAATTGCACTTGTCAATAACGGTTGGAGCTTGTTTAGAAGCGCACGATACCAACTGGCAAATCAAACCGTGGAAGATATTTCAATGTACTTGCCTGTAGCAAGCACAATTTTAAACATTGTCTCGTTCAACGATGATTATTCGAGATCGGTGGCTACAAACATGATGTGGTTCAAAGATACTGTACTTGGAACTGCTATTTCGAGTGAATTCCGTACTGGTGCTGGTGCAGCTGGCGCAAACGACAATAATTTAATCGCCAATCCCGCTGGTAATGCAGCTGCTGACATTGGAGATGCGATAAGATTTGCCGTTAGAAACATACGACAACAACGCTATAACGAAGAATATCCAAACGAATAGCGTTTGCCGCAGAATCTCGCCAAATAACAATGATGCTTCCGTTAAGCACACTATTTGGGTTTTGCCATGATTACAACAAAGTTTTTCGTGGACTAAAACATACACTTGTTCTTGATCGAGGAGAACAAAACGATTGTATAATGCATGCCGATGGAGAAGCTGAAGGACAGTGTTAAATTTTCAGACTCGCGCTGTGGATGCCACGAGTTGTTCCTTCGATAAACAAGTCGATAGAACTTGAATCAATGCTTACCGCTTATACAAAAAAGATATATTTCCAGCAAAACAAAACATATCAAACAGCAATTCCTAACACAACTGATCACGCGTGGCATATTACAACCGCGTCAAGTGAACAATTGCCAAGACATTTGTTGTGTTTCAACAACAACAACAACGACGTAATGAATAAGGGCAAAACAACGTCATATTTGATAACGCTGATGTCAGACGAATCTTTGTTTGAATCAACTCGAAACAGTATCCTGAACGAGCAATCGAATGTAACTTTGCCGATGACGAAACAAGAAATGTTACTCAACCGTATATGTACCTGATGGAAGCAATGCAAAAATACCGAGACTCCGACAGTGGATCACAGATTTCTATCGATGAGTTTAGAAACCATTACTCTATCTTTTACTTTGACGTATCAAAGCATTCTGAACGTGCTATCGGATCAACCGCTGACATCGAAGTTACTTGGACACTTGGCGCGGTTCCAGCTAACCCGATTAATGCATATGCACTAATTGTCAGTGCCATATTCTTGACAATTTACACAACCAAAGGAAGAATGACTGTTCAAGTGTGATTATTGAGCAAACGGTTTGAATACAGTTTAAATATTGTCTAGCAAACGGTTTGAATATTGTATGACAAACAAGTATAATGACAACCAAGTATATTTCCAAAGAAATATACCTGACTTAAGGTCAAGTTAAAAAATTATCAACAGCAGTAGCTAACCGCCGTTCTGTTTCTTTAAAGATATCTCCAGGCGCTAGTGATAATAAAACAGCAACAAAACTAATGTTAGTACAACAACAAATCAATAAACTTAATCGAGGTAAACCGTTTGTTCTTAACCTGTCTGTTGCGCAAGTAACAGCGATGGCACACCGCTATGTGGTCGATGGCGGCTTTCTTGGACCACATTGGCAACGATAGCCAGAACTGTATTACTAAAACTAATACCTGTACTAGGGACACTAGGACTAGCAGCAGCACCAGGAGCAGTATCAGGAACAACTAAAAAAGCAGTGTCCAGAGATGGTATCAAACAAATTGTATAGTCGAACTTGAAGTTCTTTGAAGTTTATATTTGTCTAACAAATAAAAATAAAAATGCCAACCGCAAAACGGTCAACTAAAAAAAGACAACCACAAAAAAGAGAACGTCAACAAACGCAAAGCGTTCGTCGAGGTCAACAACACGAAAAATGAAACAAGGAGGAATTATTCCTTGCGCTTCACTTTTAGCAAGGCTAGCCGGCAGTTTCCTTCCAAACCTGCTCGGAATTGGCCGTGGAGTAATGGTGCCGGGAACCAGACGTTGAGTTCGAAGAACTCCGCATCAAAAATGCCTGCATTAAGCAATTTCGATATCCTTGATAAACTAAAATCAGTTAAAAAGTTTCACGGAGTGTATTCCAAAGATGAATTATCCAGAGTAACCGTAGGTGGCTCGTGTGTAATTAATATACAAGATTTCAATGATGGATCCGGCACTCACTGGGTAGTTGTTTACAATGACAATTTTTTTTTATTCATTTGGACTTCCTCCAAGTGATGTCATCATGAAATATATCAGAAAAAAAACCCACAAAAAATTAAATTATTCTTCTAACCAACTACAGCCAGTTGGAACGTCTGCTTGTGGATATTGCTGTGTTATGTTTGTGCGGCAGATGTCCGCGAGTTCGAAGAACTCCGCCTCCGGATTGGATTCCGATTTTCTCAAATTCATTCTACAGTCTGATAATATCCAAGTACGGACAATGATAACCTAGCGATAAATCGCTCGCGATAAATTTTGTGTGACAATCAAATATAAAAATGATAACATATTGTCTCAAATGCAAAACTAAAACGTCTAACACGGACGAGCTAACAGAAAAAAAAAACAACAATAAAAACAACAGAATGATTCTAAAAAGTGTGTGTACTATATGCGGTTTAAAAAAGTATGTTCCTCAAACAAGTAGCGGCGCCGCCGTCAACGACTTCGTCTTCGGGATCTGGAATAATTCCACTGACAACAGACGAAGTTATTATTGTCGATGATTAAAAAATAAAACAATGAAAAGTGCGAAATGTAATTGAGATTGCGACAAAGACTTATGTATCGAACAAGATAAAATTGTCACGCATCGTAAATCCTGCAATCGCCGAGAAGTAATTGGCGCCGGCATTGACATCCACAAACTTATTTGTAAATTACCAAAACCAAAAGGAGGTTGGACTTTGCCTGGCCACAAATATATCGGGCCGTATGTTCCGCTAGACAAATAGTTTGACGATTACGACAATCCACTGCCTGGACAAGAGCCTTATAATCAAGTTGATACGATAGCAATGCGTCACGACATCTGTTATCGGAACAACGAACAAGATAAATCAGGGTTGTGATAAAACAATGCTGAACAAGCTTCATGCCATGCAACCCGATAGGTATTAGAGAACGTATTGATTGAAATCTACTGCAAGGATTAATTGGAACAAAATATAAACTCGAGCTTGGAAAGCCCCGTCTCGGTAGAGAGCAGGAGCTTGCGATGAAGACTCTTGCAACTGAATTACACAGACCTAAAAAAAAATGTTTCCGCAACGTAAGGTTGTTGCGAATGCCGTTGATGATATATGGGCAATAGATCTAGAAGATACGTCGAATCTTGCTCAGTTTAATGATAACAAGAAATATTTGTTTAACGTTATCGATTTTTTAGCAAATACTCGTTCAGTACACCTGTTGCCGATAAACAGGAACATCGATAGCTGATGCGTTAAAACAAATCATCGTTAACACGGAAAGAAAACCAAATAAAAGTTGGACTGACCACGGAGTAGATTTCTTAATAAAAAATTTGAATAGTTTTTAGCGCAAAATAACATTAAAATATATGTTACCGGAAAGGAGGGATAGAGCGTTATCGTTGAACGATTTAATCGTACACTAAACAAAAGAATCCACAAACATCTCACAATGAAAAACATAAACAGATATATTGATGATTTGCAAAAGATAGTATCTGATTACAACGGCACAAAACACAGATCTATCAAAATGTCACCAAATGATGCAATTAAAAATCCGATATTTGCAAACAAAAAATATGTACCGGAGGCATACATTTAACATCGGAGACAGAGTCAGAATTTCTCTGACCAAAAACAGTATTTGAAAAATGATTTACCCAAAAATGGACTGAAGAAGTATTTGTCGTTGATAAAGTTTAATGACGATTCCTGTAACGTACGCGCAAAAAGATCTAGCAGACGAACCAGTAATTGGTAGTTTTTGCGAACAAGAATTACAGAAAACTGAACAAGACATATTTGTTATCGAACGAGTAATAGGAAACGTGGTAATAAAAATCTTGTCAATGGCGCGGTTACAGCGATAAGTTTAATAGCTGGATACCAACTAGCAGTATTGCGAAATAACGTTTTTGTAGATTTCTTCGTATTTACCTATGACCGATCTGCATCTTACAGGATTACACAACAATATTAAACACTGTTTTAGATCTGGCGCTAGCGGCATCAGGTTGAAGATCTTGACGAATATAAAATCGAATTTGATACTTTTTTTACGACCAGGTAATGTTGTGTTTAAAAATGGTTTTATCAACTGCAAGAATAATTGATTTTCCGCAACACTAAAATCGAATTTCAATATTTTTTTTTTGCAATGTTATATTTGACATCATATCTGCCGTATGATCTTTTTATCGACAACAGTCACAATTTCGCTGTAATCATTATCTTCATCGATTATCCGTTCTGTGCGGAATCAATGATAATCGACTATAGTTTGTTATTTCAGAAACAACAAGGTATGGCATCACCGAAACAAAATTCTATGGTAAATAAACTCGTCTCAAATATACTTTACAAGCGAAATTATGTTTTACACTGCAAAGTTCTTAAAGAAGCAGTAGATGCTGGTCTTGTGTTAAGAAAAGTTCATCGTGTGCTAAAATTCAATTAGTCCCTGTGGATGAAAGGGAACATTGATTCAAACACTTCAAGGAGATCTGTAGCGAAAACTAATTTCGAGAAAGACATTTGTTGGCTTATAAACAACTCTGTCTTTGGGAAAACGATGGAGAATTTTAGAAAGCGGGTAAACATTGAGCTAGTTAATGATTTCAACCGCCGAAAATATTTAACGATAACCTTGTCGCGATACAGCAAAAAAAAAAAAACCAAAACAAACCAAACTTAAAGCTTAATAAGTCGATTTACGTTGGAGCTGCCGCGTTAGATTTGTCAAAGTGGCTCATGTACGATTTTCGTTATAATTTTGTTAAAAAGCAGTGGCCGTCAAGTAAATTATTGTTTACAGATACTGACTCGCTTATTTATGAAATCAATGGCGTCCACGACGTCTATCAATATATATTTGATAACAGACATCTGTTTGATTTGTCAGATTATCCTCGCAATAGTAAATTTCATGATGACACAAACAAAAATGTTATAGGTAAATTTAAAGACGAAATAAATTCGCTCATTATCAAATATTTTATTGGATTGTGTAGTAAAATGTACGCTGTATTGTTGGATAACAATTAAGTAACAAAAAAAGCAAAAGGAATACCGTGTGGGTACGTTAAAAAATGTATTGGGTTTGATGATTTTAAATATGCACTTGATGGAAGTATTAGTTTTGTAAGAGCAATGGCCATTCGAACAAATCATCATAAACTTGAAATAGATGTTGTTATCAAACGTGGATTAAGTAATTTTGATGACAGACGTTATTGTGAAAACGGAATATATACATTTGCATTTGGGTATTGTCGTTCTGACGATAAATCTATACTTGATATTATCTTTCATCTGACGACAAATCTATACTTGACATTATCTTTTCCGACTAAGGCATGACATTTTATCTAAAGTATAAAAATAGTGTTCGAAAAAATAACAGTGACAAATAGAAGCAATAGCAAGATTAACTATTTGATGATCGACGGTAAACAGTTGACAGTTGAAATTAACAATGAAACATCAGAAATATGTTTCAGCGGACGTGACAAGTTAACCTTTCACTTGTTAGATGTGGCAACATCGAGTATTTCAATTATCTTGAGAAATTAAGCCAATCAGCAAGATCTAATAGTTTCCATGATCAGATTAGTCAACAAAAATATACTAAACCTTACCATTGATCTTGATCGGTCAAAAGCATTTTCTTTTGACAAAAAATATCCCATTAATAAAATGACAATGAAAGATCTGTTCGAATGTCGTCGTTGGTTAAGCGGAAGAATAAAGTTCTGTCTCATCATGATGATGAAATATTTCTGATATACACAGCTGAAACGCTAACAATAGGTGATTAAGTTGTGTGAAATTTTATCTAACAATAAAAAATAATACCAGTTTGTTTTTACCTTGAATGACTCGACAAAAATAGAATCTTTTGTTTCAATCTTAAAAAACCCACAAATAAGTTAATATACGTTAAAAAACAGACTACAAAATTTTTAAAAAAATTGATAAAGTCGATGCAATAGCTGAAATTGGTGAATTAAATTTTAAAAAATGATATTGTTAATGTGTTTCTTACAATGTGCTATACAAATTGTGTTCCAGAAGTAATTATTAGAGGAAATTTAAGTACCGCTAAAAACATAGCTTTTGAGGAAAATGCATTATCAATAAAAATATATATCCCAGCATTAGGTGATTACTGAATTACATACAATATGAACGGTAGGGAGTTCGAAAAACAGAAACAGTAGGCCTTTGGGGGTTAGGTTGGACTGCAATTGGGTTCCCTTCTAGTTGCCTTCCACGGGGTTAATCAGTTAGTTTCGTCTTTTACTTCATATGATAGAGAAGTTGATTTGCTTTCAAATTCGCAAATTGTTTCGTACGTACTTTAGAGACAATTTTTACTCTTTATGTGGTCAGATATTTTACGTATGATGAGTATTTTTTAATTTATTTTTTTATAATATGGTATTAATTTTATTGTTCTTGGAAAACCCATTAACATTATAACAAAATTGAATTCATTCGGAAATTCCTTTTTAAAGACTTACATGTGACATGAATAACATTATTCACGAACATGTTTTGAAAAAAAACCACTAACATATTTGGTTCGAAAACGTTGTAACATATTAAACAACGAATAAACAAAGGTTTGCTTAGTGCTGTGTGCATATAGATGATTTAGTTGTTACCACGTCTAAATTGCAATCCGTAATGATGTTCTCCGACATAAATACGCTCGGGTTTTGTGATTCAAATACGTTCGAGCAAAATGTAATTTTAAATAAATACTAAACTGGATATTTAAATGCTTATCGAAAATAGCAAACCATCTTTCCGTCAAAAGAATGTACGAATACTTTGGTGAGATGATGCAAGGTTCTTGCTCATATCCGTTTACTTATTTAATGTCCAAACGTTAATACAACACTACTTTGAGCCATATAAATTTCTAGACCATAAATGACAGAAAAAGACAGGGATGTGAAATGCTGTTATAACGCCAGAACAATGTATCAATCTATTAAAACACGAAAAATAAAGGTATTGTTTCCAAAATAGCTTAAAATATTAATTTGCTCTTATGGTATGTAAAACCAAGTGTTCCAGTATACAAGTGGGCGGAAATGCATCTATAATATAAAAAGTCCTTCATACAATTAAATGTGGAATTTATTTTTAATATCTTGTCAGATTTGTATAAATATCGTCAATATACCTGTCATTCGTCTGTCATTTCACCTTAATAGTTTTATCTATTCCCTAAATGCAGCTGCCATTATTGGTCGCAAATGTAATGCATGGCCATGCGTTATTATCCAATATCATTCAAAGGTCTAACTAGGATAATGAAAACAAATACGTCGCTGTTCTACTCCTTGTTAGATCTGTATATGTGTTTCTCAATAACTGTAGCGTCTGGAAGATGAGCGTGTCGTGCTTGATACTTTTCACAAAATATTAGGTCATCAGTATTTAGCTTGCGTAGTTTCTATTAGTTCCATACTTGCAGCACATTCAGTTTTGCTTGTGCATCGATGTTAACTTGTGTATGGATGGCCATACATGTGTTTGCCGGTGGAAAATCAATTAATGGAAAACAGACCACGTCTTGATCTACACGAAAAGAGTAAATCTTCTATTTTGTTGGATTCCCTTACACTCTAGTCTATAAAGTAATGAAACAATGTGCGTTTGCATGTCATGTTCAGTCACTCAAAAGACCTTCGCAGTAGCCTGCCTTCTATTTTGCATATACTAATTTAATGCCAGTTAATCGCTACATGGAATTTTCCTAATTAATTGAACCCTTTTCATCTGCTTGCATTAACATAATTGTTTCATTTTTGCTCTCACTTGGCCTCAATAATAATTCGGGTTAATCAATTTAGGACCAAATAATGTAATAAAATATATTAAAAGATCGATGCATTTAACTCTATGTTCACGCGCGATGGAGACAATTTATTTCGATTGATAGCTCCTGCGATGGTTCCATTGATAAAACGTCTGAAACCTGGTAAACGAAACAAATTATGCAGATAGGGGACAGACGATCACTTTAATTCACCACGTCATATTGATGTACACTGGCATTACTCAATTTAAATCCCTATGTCAAACTGATGTTCATTGGAACTACTCAATTCAACTCAATGTCATATTGATGTTCACAGGACCTACTCAATTTAATTCACTTTCATATCGATGTTAATTGGGACTACTGAATATAACTCACTATGTCATATCAATGTTTACTGGGACTGATCAATTTAACTCACGATGTCATATTAACGTTTACTGGGACTACTCAATTTAACTATATTACTTCGATATCCTCTAGGACTACTCCGTTAAACACACTATGTCATATTGATGCGTAATGGAATACTCAGTTAACTCACTATGTTATATTGATATTCAGTGGGTCTACTCAATTTAACTCACGATGTCATATTGATGTTTACTGGAATTACTCAGTTTAACTCACTATGTCATACTGATGTGTACTGGAACTACTCAGAGAATGTACTGTTTAATATTCCAAACTGATTTTCCAAAGTAAACGGTAGAAGAATATCGATCCAAAGAGCAAAACTGAGAGACCAACCTACTTCCCACATTGCACAACTATGGTAAAATGAAGAACAATCTTTTGCAGTATTCTCACGTAGACGGAATTAGCAGCCCGCTCGATAATTCTCAGGTTTTGTTTGTCTTACTTGCCTAATGTATACTCACAGAGAGGGGATGGAAAGAAATAAACTGTTTTTACTAGGTTAAGCATTCGTTGAGGACTCTTTTATTTATAGTTTTATTTTAAATATACACGATCTAATGTATCTATTATTGGTATCAATAATGGTGCTTTGTTCTGAAATTTGTTTTCGCCTTTCGAAGGTCTTAAGTTTGTTTCCTAATAGAATAATTTTAGGTCAGTTCATTATTTATTTAGTTTGCCTACCACTCTAAAGTCAAAACAAACAATATCACTTTTGTGGAAGTTGTCAAGTTAATAGGTCCATGAAATTTGATATACAGTCCATTTTGCTCAAATCATCAACTTGAAGCCAAAACGTTTGTCGTATGGGTTGTTAATATTTTTTGCTTTAAAACTCGTCATCGTGGATAAATAGCTTTGTTTGCTTGTTTGTTTGTTTGTTTCATTCATTTTTTCTCTCGTTTCAGATCATTGATCATCCGTATACTTTTCTCTTTCATAGCCATTTTGATTGAACAATAAACATTAAAAGTCACGTTCCAAGAGGCCATTATAACAATATAGTCGCAAAGGCCATGTTTATATGCGCAAGCAATACTGTTACTTGTCATAATTTAGTGTGCCACTCACAACACTCTGCTTTAACTTTACATTTCAATTGAAGACAATCCGTCGTCTGTGAGTTTTCAACGTCTCCCTCATGAAATTACTCGTCATTTGCTTTGATTTTTGTGATTTGTAAGTTGAAATAAACTGACTAATTTTGACTTATTTACTCTAGAAAAAAATCTACAGCGTCCCTCAACAATTTTGATAAGAAGAAAGCGTTTCTAAGTGAGAATGTATTTAAAAGTGGATGGATGGTTGGCTTGTCGGTGTGTTGACTGGGTTGATTCGCTCACTAGCTGTTCGGTTCGTTGGTAAATTCTATGTCAGTCAGATTGGTTTAAGTCATGAATGTCATTTCCGTCTTTCCGGAAAAACGGCTTTTACGACAATTAGCTATCATGATGGTTTACGATCGCAACGCTTGCATTTCGGGCTTTGAAGAAACACAAATTTTGATTCGATAAAATCTCAGTCTGTCCTGTATAGTAAGTGCAGACTGTTTTATACGTAACATGCCGACTGGCTAGAGAGTCCACGTTACTGGTCACTCAGAAAATATCGGGCCTAGCGGACACTTGGATGGATTATCTCCCATTAGAGATCATTAGCGGTGATAATGCTTTGCTTCCTGTTTTTATTTCTCCAAGTCTCTTTCTGCAGTCGTTGACTTTTTGCAATGCATAGCTTTTATGTTCTACCAAATGTTTTTCAAGTGTTCAATCCACATCTGAAAATGCATGCGTGAAGCACTGTGTCATAGCTCTCCTTTAAGAGCATTTTCAATAAACATATACAATAGTGACAAATGATGCGATCCTAATGACGTAAAAAATTATGTATAGAGATCTTCAAACCTTTTTCAGGAAATACCCACCCCACTCCTGATTATTACCTTATACATTAATGGTTTTCTAAAAGGCATCCATTTGGTTCAGCTAAACGGCGTGAAGCTTTTCAGGAAAATATAAACTTACTTGCTATTTAATTTAATCCACACATGGCACCTTTGTGTTTGTTTAAATCCAATAAAAAGTTTCCTAATATGTTGATTTAATGTACATATTTACTGTGATGGTTATAATTTAAGAACTTTCACAAATGCGTTAATTATGACTGATCATAAATAATGGAGAATTAATAAAGACAAATTGTTGTTTTACGAGCTATAATGGACTGACAGCGTTATATTGGCCTGCCTGTATTATGTTTCCACGTCACCACGCTCAAATATCAGAGAACAGTTTCTGTCAGAATCATAGACATTCATATTTTTTAATAAAACAGCGAGAAAATTGCGTTTAGACATTTTTTGCCTTCCTTTCAGTTTCGTATAAATATTCGCTTTGAATTAGAAATTTAAAAAAAAAATGCATTAAAGCGATTGAATCAGCCTTTAAGGACCTCATGGATACATGATTTCATGCTATATTAAGAGTTCGATGTCTTTCATTAAAGATGTTTCCTTTGACAATGCTAATGAAAAATGTCCTGTACTTCCCTTTCTACACCTTGCAGATGGTAACCTTTCTTTCAGGAGTTTTGTTTCTATTTAGGACATACTTTTTATATTGTGAAGTTATTTTTGCCTATTTACGTCATTCTATTCTATTTAGGATCAATGATCCATACTTTGAGTATCCTGCTGTCATCGCGTTAGTAGATACTTTGTAATGGAATAATTTATCTGATTTTGTATTTATAAAGGAAATCGATGAAAAGACTTTGGCAATCAATAAGACGATAACTGCATTTAAAACTCAATAGAAATCTCCAATTCATCTTATAACCGTTATTAAGTCTTGGCCTGATTCAGAAAGCAGCTGCTTTTAAGTCTTGGCCTGATTCTATGGACAACTGTTGCTATGTCCTGGCCCTTATTCTGAGTACAACTCTTATTAAGTCTTGGCCCTGATTCTGAGTACAGCTGTTATTAAGTCTGGTCTTGATCCTGATGATAAATTTTTGAGAATCATCTGAATTTCAACTGAAATATTTATCCTCATATCACATTGAAAGGTATTAAGCAATAGTGATGAATAAGCAGATGATTTGTGGAATGAAATAAGGGCTATAAATGACAGACAAATTCTGAAACAGTTTTCGGAAAGACTTTCATATAAACACATCGGCAAAATTTGATATTTCGATTGTATTGCATACATTTCGTGTGTACATACCTTGCTAGGCAACATTCTCCAGAATGAAACTGGAATGTTTGGGAGATTCGAAGACTAACTGGTAAAACAAAAGGTTTGATTGACACAAAACATTAAAGAGTTAATCATTCGTTAAACATATCTATGAGACATTGACAGGAAATAAATCCTAGCTGAATCGATACCATGAATATAAAAACAGTATTAACCACTAGAAGTGGTATTTACTGGCGACTAATTGAAAACATTCAGAAATTATTTCATATATTATTTTTTAAGAATCTTTTCCCACTAAACATAAAAAAATGTTAATTAACCACGTGACAATTTAATATAAATATGTTACAAATTAATCAGTTGGCCATTACATCAACCAGATAAACAGATGAAAGGCTCATCAGACAAATATTGTTTATGCATGCATCTTCATGATTGATAATTTCTCTCCAACGGAAAACCGTCGACTAATATGACAAAGAGGTGCATCTGAAAGGGATTGTCTTTAAGGATTGCACAAAATTACAGTTGTTCTTCGTACAATTTATAACGTAGAAGAAAAAGACACTAATTGGGAAAGAACAAATGAGACATTAGTCCCAATCGTTACCGTAGGATTAATATAAACTAATTCTGTCTTAACATTCTCGTGTAATGTAATAAAAAATGACAATAAGGGAGATATTTTATTTCTGAACTTGACGGCAACATTGCCCTAGGAATGATGGATTACATTGGTTTTGTGTACTGTCACGCGATAACTAGATCTTTCTCGCAAGCGACAAACCACGTACAAGATATATCACGAGATCCTGCAACAAAGTGACAAAAATTCAGCTTTCAAACGGCTTTCTTAACTTGTGTATTTGCTGAATTAATCTTGCATTCAGCAGTTTAACACAAAAAGTCAATTTTGCAACTCCAGAAGAGTACAATGCACGGTCCATTTCAGCAATGAGATCTTACGAGACTTACACATGAACATAGTCTTATTCTGTCAATTTTATCCAGTTTAATGGGATATTATCGTTATTTTTGTAATTTTCATCTTGACATGGAATTTGTGGAAAGATATATTCTTCGAACTTAATTCTGTTGGACTCCAATAAATGGTTTAGTGCTGAATGTGTATTTAAGATAGGTTTTTATCTGTTTTAGTTGCTGTTTTTGTCTTAAAGTGCAAATCTATTTGTATGGACTATACTGATCCAAAGGCTGCGGTGATCTAATTGGACATGCAAACTGAAAATTATGCAGAATTATGCCCAGTTCTATATTGAGTAGCAGCCCAAATATTCGATTCTCTTTCGCAAAATCGCATTGTGGTTCCTATTCGTTAATTAAAACAAAGGAGTCTAGACAGGCAATTTCACGGTCAGAAAATCAACATTGAAAAAATATCGAGAAGCATCGATTCATATCTCTTTGTTACAAAATCTGAACACTTACATGAAATGATTGTACCGAATGCCGTTGTATTTGTTAAAGAAATGGAGTGCCATCCAATAACTTCGTGCTCCTAGACGTAATTGAAATTGTTTCTTGTATACATTGCTGTAAGTAAAGCTTTAAATTAACAAACTCTTTGTTCAGCCATAATGGCTTGGATATGCGCTACTTCGAATTAATGCCAAGCAACCGAATGCACCCAAATGAATGACAAAAGTATTACTTCATTATGTGCTTCATGTACACTTGTCTGCTCCCAGACTGATAACTTTGGTGAATAACGCCACTGCCAGGCACATACCGTTTGAACCAACGTCAGCATCATTATGGTATGCCTTTTAAGTCATTGTGCGTTGAAGAATGGGAATGCGGTTAAGCGTTTAGGCGATCTATTACTTCCAGTTAAGAATGGTTAGAACTATACTTACACCTACATCATACGTTCTTGTTGGTCCCATCGGTCCTTTTATCGGAAAACAACAGCAAAACGCTGATAGTTTGGAAGGACTGATAAATACCTAATGATAGCTAGTTACGCAAGATTAAAAAGGCAGAATATGTCATTCTGTAAATATTCCCAATACTATTTTGAAAGAAAACATGTCAGCGAAGAAGCGCATTAAAATGGGTGGTGGACTTTGTGGGAGCTCATATAAATGTATTGTCTTTACAAACTGGAGAGAACAATTTGACGTTTGTCTTTGGTTTTCTTGAGCCAGCTGGCATACAAAATTTATGACAGTGACTTACATCAACAATCTAACAATCAATATAACATATCAAGAGAGCAAATGCACTTTTCGTTCTAGCAAAAAGTAAATTGGTTGTCACGTTTATCATGTCAAACTATTGATTTATATCATTTTGATCACAATATTTCAATGCACACTTGCATGATTGTGCCCATACTCCTGTTGTCACTGTGTATTGCTTGAGTTATCAAATTCAAGGACTTTGGTTATTTTAGAAAGATTACAGATTCATCTGCTGTGAGCGTAATGGTGATAGATCAGTATCTTCGCTCACCACTAACAAATGACATTAAAGTGTGGTAGTTCAATACCCTCACTCACCACTGATCAAGGGACACTCAAGTGTGATGGTTCAATACCTTCACTCACCACTGATCAAGGGACACTCAAGTGTGATAGTTCAATACCTTCACCCACCA